>ML786708.1:171058-187950 GCA_009831015.1 Picea engelmannii | reverse complement strand
ACTGAAGGAGGCCTCCAAATGCTCTGAAACTCTCCAGAAATATAGATTGGGACACTGCAAGTCACTAGGTAAAGTCTCAGGGTCAGATCTGAAGTGTAACCCCTCCAAACGGACTAGATCTGGATCTCAAAAATGCCCTCCTTTTCTTCAATTCGCCCCACTGCTCAAGAAATAATTTGAGCCATAAAATTGTCTCAAAAAGCACTAGATCTGATGTCCAAGGCCCTGCAATGAAAACCCAAGTAATAGAATCCTCAACGGCCCTGCCAATATCCTACAATGAACCTCTCTCCAAAGATGGTGCGCCCCTCTTGCTGGAATCCCTCAACTGGTGCACCCTCTCTCTATCTGCACATGAAACTGATGTAGAATCCTCCTGCAACTGAGTAGATCTGGAACTAGAATGGTGTGGGAGAGTAATTAATCTCCGATACCAAGCTTCGGACAAGATAGGTGGAATCTTTCACCACCGAATCGTCCTCTAGGGTTTGTTATGTCAAAACCCTCAAAACCCCCAATATTGGGCTCACTAGCTAGAAGCCAAAAATCAAAATAAGATCATACCTGAATGAATGAGAAGAGGCCCTTGCCTTTCCTTTATACTTTTTGCCTCACCTTGTCCCTCCAAAGTGAATTTGATTTTATTAATATTTAATTAATTAATTAAATCACTTTAATTAATTAATTAACCTTTTTACCTTTGAAAAGATCATTATCTCTCCTTGTGGCTTCCCTGGCCAATGAAAGTCACTTCTAGACATCCCATCCTGTAGTGTTGCTCCTCCCGATTCCAATGAGCTATTACATTGAGAGGTTCCTCCAAGTAATGTGCCCAAAATGACCTCTTCAGTGAATTCCATTGACTTATGGCTCAAAATAGTTAAAATCATGGAAATCGACGGAATGCAACGAAACCAAATCCAACCTGTGCGGAATGGCTCATAATGATGGAATATGATCATCAATGCAAGCTGAACCCCACAATTCCTCTCAAATACCCCTGTACTCTCTCTAGTACCCATCTGGCTACTCTGGTCATCATAAATCTCTACCCTGTGATGATGTCCCAAAGTGGGGACATTACACTACACGACTGGTGAGATTTTATCTCTTTTGTGCTACAAGAACCAACTTTAATAGTTTTTTTGAAGTCTACAAGTTCTCAACCCTAATTGGATAGAGTCACAATTAATAGAAAAATGTTTTTTTATTAACCTCTTTTAATAATAAAGTTCATATCTAACCTTCATTGCTCTTTGAGTCTCGTGTGTATATCTTCATTGCTTTTCCACATCTCTTTCACTTCGGAGATCTGAAAAATTCCATTGAACTCTCGAAACCTCTGCCATCAATTACTGATTCGATTTAAAGCTCAATATTTTGTTGATCTTGGCCATATTTGCGCCTTTCAATTTTTCAACCCTTCAACAATCTTCTCCGCAAAGCCTCCACGTTACTAATACAAAACCCTGACTGCTCCTACAATCCTACTGTTGATTGATTGGTCTCCTTCATGACTCTCTAAGTAGCCTAATGAAACCCACAAGTTTCTATAAAACACTATATGAATTTATCTCCCCTTACCAGACTAGCTCGCGCACTTAAAGAAGAACTTTGGCAATGCATAATTTCTCTACCATAACCAATTTAGAATGAACTATTTCAAGAGTCCTACGAAACCTGGCATGTATATTGAATGTAACAATAATGCAAACACTATGCCTTAGATTACATGAAAATTGAAACTAAACTGCACGATCTTCAAGAGAGATCGGACCTGGGAAACTGTAGCATGCCTTTTCTGCTACTAAGGTTTAATCGCTCTTAAAAGAAGACTATAACACCACTTTGTACATAAATCATACAGATGTTATTTAACCCACATGCATTTAAACAATAAACACATTCAACATAGAGTATTCATATGAATTACTACCATAATCAACAAGCAATTAGCTTTTCATATTAATTCATATACACAGCAGAAAACATGATACATAAGCAACATAGTCATGCAAAACATGATTAAAGCATAATCAGATACTTATCTTTATCAATGGTAGATTCCACCAACCAAGTGCAGTCCTTCCACGAACCTCCCAACCTTAGACCACACTGCTCATCAGCTCAGCAGTGGGTCACCCCCGAGCTGGGACTAAGCTCCACCCCAAGGCAAGGAAATCTAGGCTAGGTTGAGGTTACAGGGAAAACAACACACAACCACAAGGAAGGGATTCTCTCCAAGGAACCTCCCAAGCTCACTGCCCACAGACCCTCATTCCCCACATGCCTGTTCCACCCCAGGAGTATACACCTTCTCTTTCAACTGGACAGTCCTACGGCTGCTAATCTCCCTTGCCTTGGGTTACAGGAACAGGCCGGACCAAAAGTCTCTCAGCTCTGTGGCAGCTATAGGGTTCCTTCCAGGAGTTCTCTCCTTCCTCCATGCACTCTCTCACTTGGAGAGAATCGATCACAGGCCAACAACCTATTCTACCAACCTCAATCGCCTCTCTCACCTGAAGAGAGCGTTGCACCACTGGTGCTCCAAAATCGGATTCAGAAGCCTGACAGGGCATAAAAAATGCTCAAAAATGAAAGTGCTCAGAATTCGACGAAACCAATGCCATTGCATCCGCCTCGTCTTCCCGATTCTAGTGGTATAATTTTTATGTCAAACAGAGTCCGTATGGAGAAGATATCGCGTTCTGACCGAAAAGTCAAACAGGCAAAAAAAATGCTGACTGGGCAGTCTGTACGACTCACACGTGGCAGTGACGTGGCATGATGGTACACCCTGGCAGCCGACGTGGCAAGTTCTGGTTGGCTGATGGTGGTTGAATAGGGTGATGACATGTGGCATTTTATTATCGAATGGAAAGGTGCCACATGGCCCAATGAAGGGCTGCCACGTCGCACCCCTATTTTGGCTAATGGCTTTTGGTTCGTTTATCAAAACTTTTTGGAGGCCGCGGGGTTTGACCCTCAGACCTCCACATGGTACAAGCGCCTTCACAATTGTCCTACAACCAATGCGCCACATTATTTATTATGTTATAAAACCCATAATATTAGTTATATTGTATGGTTTTATGCGCATAAAGGAGGAGAGGGGCCAGCGCTTAGCCCTTTGGGCTAAGCGCTTGGCCATATGGAGTCCATATAACCTTGCCAAAGGAGCGCGCTCCCAAGACTAAGGGGCTAAGCCCGAATTTAACCAATTTATGGTTATAAAGTGGGGTTTTCTAACCACTTTTGAGTTTTTAATGTAATTAAACTCATTTTTAATGTAATTAACTCATTTTTGGGAGTTATTGGGCATTTTTAGAGCCTAAATTCGTAGAGGAAGTTGGAGATGGACAACTAACTCCCCCACTATTTAACCAAGGCCATTTTGAGGCCATGGACACAGCTTTTGGGGCATTCAGAGCAGAATGATGCTAAGGAAAAGCCAGGCCAAAGCGAGTTTGAGGCAGAGGAGCTGTTGAGGAGGAGATGTTGTCGGACGATTTCTGAGAGCTCGGGACATCCGTTTCAGGTGCCGTAAGTTGTGCAAGATTCTAGAGATCATGGAGAACATGACCAGATCAGTATAGAAGCCAATCGGCATTGTAAAGATGTACTAATAAGCTTTCTAAAAGAAATAAAGAAGCCTCCCTCACAGAGAAACGGCCTGGAGACGTAGGCAAAGTTGTCGAACTCCGTTATCAAACTTGTGCATTATGGTTTGCTGCTTTTCATTGTTTTTCAGATCTTAAAATATATTAATGGTTGTATAATTCATTTCTTTTCTCGCTCTTCATTAAGTTTTCCAATGGTTAATTAATGCATGCTAATTAAACTCAACCATAGTCATTCGAAAAATCCTGACGGATCAACTGGAAAACAAGACCCCACCCAATCCAGCACTACGTGGTCACAACAACCCACGGGGAAAATAGACACGAGCTTTCCAATAGGTTCAACAATGGCAGGTCACTTCTTATTTCCCAATCCGCCAATACAGGATAGACTCACGCTCTGGTTGTCGGGGATGCATGACAAACAATCCACGCAGGGGTAAACGCAGGTTCGAACTGTTCAGACAGGGGATGTACCATCTATCCTAGAACAAGCATAGATACACGCCTTTTCGGTTCAGAGGATGCACAAGGGTTTCTCTGTAGAAGTCATACCAGTTCACCTTCTGGCAGTTCGAGAGTAGAATGGAGGAGGAGGAACCTTTCTCACGGCTCACCCTGGTTGTTTATTCGTATGCGTCAGGGTTGACACTTGTCACCCATGGCACTGCATGTATTCCACCATCATGCATCACCCTTGTACGTCCTCCCTTGCCAACATTTAGGATAAAACACAAAATGCACATGTATTTTTGGAATAATATTAAAATATTATTCCCAGGCTTAGCCCCCAGGATCAACACTTAGCCCCTTTCCCACCTTCCAGCCCCTAATTCCTTGCCCACTCTATGGATGCTTAGTCCCCCTTCACTCATTCATCGTGGTCAGTCTGCACCTGGCGGTGTTTATATTTTATTAAATGTTCTGCATACATACAAGTACAACAGTAGGCTCCTGGCCTTCAACACTTAGGCTCCCTAGCCTAACAAACACATAAGTCTCCAGCTTATAAGAACTTGTCTCACCAGCCTATAAAACATAATCACAATTCCTTTCAAAACTTGGTTTACAATGGCGCTCGGCCTTGGGGACACTACAATCCCCCTCCCCTTATTTTTGCAATGTCCTCAGTGCAACTTACACTATCTCTGCAAGCCTTTCAAAATCTTCAAAAAGATGCGGGTACTCTGCCCGCATAACCTATTCATGCTCCCATGTCGTGTCCTCAGGACCGTACCAGGTCCACTGGACCTTTACAAGCTCTATAGCTTGATTCTGGAGCTCTTTGCTTTTTCTGTCCAATATGTGCACAGGATGCACTTGCAGGACACCTTCTGGTTCCACCTGAATCACAGTTCAATCAATAATATGATTAGCATCAGGTACATATTTCTTAAGCAGTGAAACATGAAACACATTATGTATAGTCATAGATGCAGGTAATGCAAGCATGTATGAAACTATCCCAATCCTTTCCAGGATCTCAAATGGCCCACAAAATCTTGTTTCCAAGTTGGTACAACTTCCCAGCTTCAGGGAACTCCTATTAGTTTTCAATTTCAGGAAAACATGATCACCCACTTTGAATTCTTTGTGGTTTATGTTACTATCAGTGTAACTTTTCTGCCTGCCCTAGGCAGCTTTTAGATTATGTTTAATTCTTATCATTTGGTCTTCCATCTCTTTGAGAATTTCAGGCCCAACTACTACTCTTTCAGCTGGATTATCCCAGCTCACTGGAGTGTTTCACTTTCTTCCATAAAGCGCTTCGAATGGGCTCATCTTCAATGATGCATGATACCCATTATTGTAGGCGAATTCTACCAAATGCAGGTAGTCTTCCCACCTTGATGTTTTATCCATCACATACATTATCAGCATGTCTTCTATTACTTTGTTCACTCTCTCTGTCTGTCCATCAGATTCGGGATGATACATTGTGCTAAAGTTCAGATTCATTTCAAATCCTTTGAACAGTCCTTTCCATAAATTCGAAGTAAATTTTGGGTCCCTATCAGACATAATTGTCTTAGGAATTCCATGCAAGCGTGCAACTTCTTTTAGGAAAATTTCAGCAACATCTGCTGCTCTATGGGTGGTTTTCAGTGGAATAAAATGGGCAGCTTTAGTAAGCTTTTCTACCACCACCATGATTGAATCATGTTGCTTGCTTGTTCTGGGCAATCCTGTGATAAAATCCATTGTTACCATGTCCCATTTCCATTCAGGAATAGGTAAAGGCTACAACAACCTTCCTGGGTGCCTGTGCTCAACCTTAACCTTTTGGCAGTCCATACATCTGGCGATGTATTCCACGATTTCTTTCTTCAAACCTAGCCAAAAATAATGGCCTTTGGCTGCTGCCACAGTCTTCTGATATCCAGGATGTCCAACATAAGTCACATTATGCATCTCCTTTAGAATTTCCAACTTCAATTCTCGGACATTGGGTACATACACTCTGTTTTTATACATAAGTAAACCATTAGTTCCCAAGGTGTAACTTTCCTTGGTCTGTGGTCTCTCATGTTGTTGTAGCTTTGCTACAAGATTTTTGTACTGCAAATCAGCATTTGTAGCTTCCAAAATTCTGTCTTTTATCTCAGTCTGGTACATGCTAATGACTGTAGCATGTAATTCATGCAATTTTCTGCTGAGTGCATCAGCCACCTTATTTTTTTTCCCTTTGATATGCTTGATATCAAAGTCATATTCACATAGAAACTCCAGCCATCTGATTTTCCTGGCATTTAAGGTCGGCTGATCAAATAAATACTTTAGACCATTATGGTCTATTCTCAACTCGAATATCTTGCCCATGAGGTAATGTCTCCATTTCCTCAAGGCGTGGATGATTGCTTCCAGCTCTAAATCGTGAGTGGCATAAGTCTTCTCATGTTCCTTCAACTTTCGGGATTCATAACAAACTACAAATTCCTCTTGGCTGAGAACTCCTCCCAGCACTTCCTTACATGCATCTGTGCACACTACGTAATCCTTGTTTGGATCTGCAATATTTAGGATTGGAGCACTGGTTAGCAGTTGCTTCAATTGCTGGAAGATTCTCTCACATTCTTCAGTCCACTGGAACTTATTTACCTTCCTTTGCAAGGAAGTGATAGAATGGGCTATCCTTGAGAATCCGGTTATAAACCTCCTATAGTAGCCTGCCAGACCCATAAAAGATCTAACTTATGCCACATTCCTTGGTGCTGGCCATTCTCGAATGGCCTGTACCTTCTTAGGATCCACAATGATCCCTTCTTCAGATATAATGTTCCCCAAATAATGGATCTGCCTTTGGTAAAAAGAGCACTTGCTCAGTTTTGCGTACAGTTGGTGTTGTCTCAACACCTGTAGAACCATTCTCAGGTGTTTCTCATGTTCTTCCTCTGTCTTGGAATACACCAAGACATCATCCAGGAAGACTATGACAAACTTGTCCAAATAATCTCTGAACACTCCATTCATTAAACACATGAAAACAGCAGGCGCGTTGGACAATCCAAACGACACCACTGTGAACTCATAATGACCATACCTTGTTCTAAAGGTGGTTTTGCTGATGTCCTCATCCTTTATTCTCACTTGGTGATATCTTGATTAGAGATCTATTTTTGAAAATATTTTCGCATCCTTCAACTGATCAAAAATATCATCAATCCTTGGTAGAGAATACTTGTTCTTGACATTGACCTTATTCAACTGCCGAAAATCAATGCACAGCCTCAACATCCCATCTTTCTTCTTCACGAATAGGACCGGGGCTCCCCAAGGTGACACACTGGGGAAAATGTAACCTTTCTTTATTAGCTCTTCGAGCTGCAATTGCAACTCCTTCAACTCTGGTGTACTCATTCTATAAGGAGATTTCGAAACTAGTTGTTCCAGGCATAAAATTTATAGAAAAATTAATGTCCCTCCTCGGAGGTAGTCCAGTTACCTCTTGAAATACATCCTTGAACTCCTTGAGTACTTCATGATATTCCATATTTGATACTACATCTCGAGATGCTTCTTCCACCTGAGCTGCATATAATTGACAACCTTTCCGGTCACATTTCTTCAGCTGCATGGCTGAGATTTCCCTCACAGCCATGGCTCTGGGAATTCCTTGGACTGATACCTATTTTCTCTCTTCATTCAGGCATGTGAACCTCTTGTTATGAAAATCCAGAAGGGCATGGTGTTGGTCCAACCAGCCCATCCCAATTAAGCAATTGTATGAGCCTAAAGGTAGAATGTTCAATTCAGCCTTAGTGCTCATTCCTTTCATGTCCACTGAACAGGACTTAACCAATTCAATGACCTTCCTCTTGGTTCCTGTGGCCAATTACACTAACCAAGACTTCTCATGTTTGCTCCTCATTAGATGCAAACTTTCCACCACTCTAGGATCTACATAACTATGGCTAGCCCCTGAATCAATTAAAATAACAAGTGGTCGGTTGTTAATAGTACCGTCCACTTCAATCATGTGCGATTGAAATTATTCTTGCTTGTTGTCCAGGGCTATGTAGATCATCGACATTCTACTGCCCATATCCTCCACTATTTCAGCTTGCTAAACAGTATTGACAGTTCTTGCTTTGTCTTTTCTGTGGGGGCAGTCTTTGTACCTATGATTCCCTTTACAGCCCCAACACTCCATAGTTGGAGGCCTTGGCATCTACTCACTCCCTTCAACTTTCCTGGGGTCTCTAAAGGATGACTGTCCCCCAGGGCCATTCTTGAAAAAGGGAGGCATGTTTCCCTTCTGCCTCTGTTACTTCGTAAACTTCCTCTAATCATTCCAAACCTTCTGAAGGATAGGCCTTTCTCCTTGTTATTCATACAAGCATTTTGCCTTTCTTATGGTCTCTTCCATGGTCTTAGGATTGTCATATTGAATCTTGTCACTCATGGAAGGTGGCAGTCCACTCAGATATATCTGAATTTTAACAGCCTAGTCTTTGATGAATGGAACATACTTCAGTAGTTCCAGAAAATTTCGTTCATACTCATCAATGGTCATACTGCCCAACTTGAGTTCGAAGAACTCCTTCATCTTTCTGTCATAGTATCTTTTAGTCAGGTATTTCTTCTTGAAATACCTATTAAAATCCTTCCATGTGACCTCTTTCTCTCTGATGTGATGCACCTAGACAAATTGATCCCACCACATGGATGCTTTTCCTTTCAATTGGTACATTGCAATTCTTCCTTCTGCATGGGCAGAATAATTCTGAAGTTGGAATTATTTCTTCATGCCAAGCAACCAGGTCTCATCATATTCCTCCTTCTTATGTTCTCCATTGAATGTTGGAGGCTTAATCTTGTTCATATCTCCCTTCAATTCCTCCTTTCCAGATTTTCAATGTTTTCTGGTAGGGGATGGGCTTGAACTACTGTGTGTCTTCCTGTCAGAATGTCTTTGGGAGTGACTAAGATGTCAGCTACCACTCCTCGACCTACTTCTTCTCCCATGGATTCAGCGACTCTCTGCCATACTTTTGTCTTTTCCCTTCTCGATTTTCTTCTCTATTCTCTCCAAGCTCTTCAAAAATTTTAAGTTTAATTCACCCTATCGATCCCTGACTTTCATTAGCTTTCGGCTATCAGCTCGGAGAGCCTTGGCCTCTCTTTGCAATCCTTCAATGATTTCCATTATGTGTCCTTCCTTATCCTTTTCTTTTATGTGCCCATTGGAGTTCGATCCTTCCACTCCCATATTGAAATCCCTTCCTTCCCGTTCGTCTTCTGTTTCGGGGGTAATCTTCATCTTTCCCCACTCCATACTCGTCGTTGGTTAGCTGGAATCCTGAGCTCTGTTGAACTCTACACACGCACTGTGTAATTAAATTCAAATTTAGTCAGGCCATTAAACCTTCAGGAACAATCCTCAACACTTATAAGCCAGTACGAACAAAACAAAAGACATTTCGATTCAAATAAGTTTTCTGATCTCTCGTTTGGCTTTGCAATTTTTGGGTTTTCGAAACTTTCATTTTCGACACTTTGGAATTTTAGGACTTCGGATTTCGGGGTTTCAGCCCACGATTCTTTCAAACTTTCTTTCCTTTCCAACCCCTGACTTCTGAAATTTCGATTTACTTTACCCTCGGGGCCCACATAGCACAGTGGTCACCCACAACTACGGTGGCACATGGCACATTAATGAGGGGCCACGTCGCTTTTAATGACGTCATCGAATCCCACCTCTCTCTCTTCTCTCCTCGACCCACTGGCACGTGGTACATCTCCATGTGTCCACATCCATTCCTAGAAAAATCCAATGGTCAGATCTTTCTCAGATCTATGGCATCAATCGCATCGCGCACCTTTAAGTGGAGTACAGGTGGCAGAGGGGGCCCCATTTCACACGCCACACTATTCTGGACCCCCCCCCCTCATTAAAGGAAGAATGGCAAGGGGGATCTAGAATTCACCTTAGCATCGTTGATCAAGGTGAATTAATCTCAATCGTTCGAGAGTTGCACGTCTGATTCCAAACCCCCCCCCCACTGCTAAAGGTAGAACAGCAAGGGAGCTTCAGAATGAAACCTCATCCGTAGATCTAGGAGGGTGAACACTGGTCGTCCATATCTTCTCGTTACTTATCTTAATCCACATTCATGCCCTGGCTTAAATCCAACATCTCTTCCTCACATCTAACGGTCGTCACAGACTCTGACATCCTCCGAAAGAATCTCGTCCATTCATCGAGTTTATCATCACGAGAGTCCGAAATCTTGATCACAGGACTCCCAAAATCTCGATCCCTGGTTTCCCGATGCAGTTAATCTTCTGACACATAACCTCCTTCCATCAAATGGTTCAGATCTATCCTAGTGTTTTCACCACAAAAAATCCTGGGCCTTCGTCATCAGGATTCCCGATTTCCTGAAATGGGTAATCTCACGACACATGGCCTCCATCATTCGGACGGTTCAGATCTATTTGGGGGATTTCACCCCTATTCACTGGGGTTTTAACCCTCGGATATCTACTGACAGATCCAATGGCTGTCGGGTTTTCTAGACCAGATTTGATGGCTCAGACGGTTCCTAACTAATTTGGGATTTCGTGTATCGCGATTTCCACACTCCTGTGCAATTGCAAAGGGCTTTAAACCCCATGCACACTTTCCAGATCTAACGGTCATGAGGGTTCAAATTCCCTTTCGAATAGATCCTAAATCTCCTACACTTCTGGTGTGGAGTCCTCTCTCCCTGTGGACTCATACCATACTGATTGTGGTTTCATAACGCCGCTATACCTCCTGAGCTAAAAAAAAAACTCGTCAGGTAACTTCTTAACACTTTGGAGCACACCAGTGTCTGAAATTGGCCTTCTAGACCCAATTTCCCTTCGCATCCTCGGTCCAAATACCGCTCCACTTGCCCATCTAGGCTCAGTGTCAAAACCTTGGCTTTGATACCAAACTGTAGTGCACCTTTTCTGCTACTAAGGTTTAATCACTCTTAAAAGAAGACTATAACACCACTTTGTACATAACTCATACAGATGTTATTTAATCCACATGCATTTAAACAATAAACACATTCAACACAGAGTATTCTTATGAATTACTGCCATAATCAACAACCAATTATCTTTTCATATTAATTCATATACACAGCAGAAAACATGATACATAAGCAGCACAATCATCCAAAACATGATTAAAGCATAATCAGATACTTATCTTTATCAATGGTATATTCCACCAACCAAGTGTAGGCCTTCCATGAACCTCCCAGCCTTATACCAAAGTGCTCATCAACTCAGCAGTGGGTCACCCCCAAGCTGGGACTAAGCTCCACCCTAAGGCAAGGAAATCTAGGTTAGGCTGAGGTTACAGGGAAAACAACACACAACCACAAGGAATCGATTCTCTCCAAGGAACCTCCCATGATCACTTCCCACGGACCCTCATTCCCCACATGCCTGTTCCACCCCAGGAGTATACACCTTCTTTGTCACCTGGACAGTCCTTCGGCTGCTAATCTCCCTTGCCTTGGGTTACAAGAACAGGCTGGACCGGAAGTCTCCGGGCTCTGTGGCAGCTACAGGGTTCCTTCCAGGAGTTCTCTCCTTCCTCTGTGCACTCTCTCACCTAGAGAGAATCGCTCACAGGCCAACAACCTATTCTACCAACCTCAATCACCTCTCTCACTTGGAGAGAGTGTTGTACCACTGGAAAACTAGACCCCAGACAGTCCAGCACTACGTGGTCACAACAACCCACGGGGAAAACAGACATGGGCTTTCCAACAGGTTCAACAATGGCAGGTCACTTTTTATTTCCCAATCCGGCAACACAGGATAGAATCATGCTCTGGTTGTCAGGGATGCATGACAAACAATCCACACAGGGGTAAACGCAGGTTTGAACTGTTCAGACAAGGGATGTACCGGCTATCCCGGAATAAACACAGATACACGCCTTTTCGGTTCAGAGGATGCACGAGGGTTTATCTACAGGAGTCAGACCAGTTCACCTTCTAGCAGTTCGAGAATCAAATGGAGGAGGAGGAACCTTTCTCACGGCTCACCCTGGCCATTTATTCACATGTGTCAGGGTTGACACTTGTCACCCATGGCACTGCATGCGTTCCACCAACATGCATCACCCTTGTACGTCCTCCCTTTCCAACACTTAGGATAAAACACAAAATGCACATGTCTTTTTGGAATAATATTAAAATATTATTCCCAGGCTTAAGCCCCCTAGGCTTAGCCCCCAAGCTCAACACTTAGCCCCTTTCCCACCTTCCAGCCCCTAATTCCTTGCCCACTCTGTGGATGCTTAGTCCCCCTTCACTCATTCATCGTGTTCGGTCTGCACCTGGAGGTGTTTATATTTTATTAAATGTTTTGCATACATACAAGTACAATAGCAAGCTCCTAGCCTTCAACACTTAGGCTCCCTGACCTAACAAACACATAATTCTCCAGCTTATAAGAACTTGGCTCACCAGCCTATAAAACATAATCACAATTCCTTTCAGAACTTGGTTTACAATGGGGCTCAGCCTTGGGGACACTACAGAAACAATCAGGGACGTTATCTCTTCTTCATGCTATCACTCCTTTATCTCAGTTTCAATCCTGCCAGCAATCTTCCCTCGAAGCAACACACAACTCACGCTCCATGCAGGTTGAACAACCTTCTTCATGATGAGTTGGATTCTCTACACCCTTTCAGTAGAAGTGCCAGATGAGGCAGATCACGCACCTCTCCACTATCAGTGATATGTCTCAGCGATCCACCTCTCCACGTGGTCACTTCATTACCATGCCTCCCCTCCATGAAAAGGTCAATCCCTCTCTAGCATTTTGCAGCCTCTCTCACATGGTTTCCTTCGGCTCTTTCACACAGGTCCATGCAAGTGCTCCTCAACTCCACATAGGTGAGTGTTCTAGTAGAGATCTCTCCTCAACAGATCACGCAACCTCTAGTAGGGATATGTTGATGGGCGAAATTGATCGCCCGTCAACTGGAAGAGTGGATCCGGTCCGAGGCTGTCTAAATAAACCAAGCCGTTTGGGATAACCCACCCTGACGGGTTTTGCGACTCCATTGTCTGATCTAAGGTCCTAATAAAACAAAAAGAAAACTACTCTAAATTAACTAATCTAAATGAAAAATAACAATTAAAACAAACTAATAAATTAATCTAACTATTATATATACAATCTACTATCTAATACTATAATAACTCTATGAATTTAAACATCTAACTACTAACAGAAATAAATCTTATTCACAAATGTACAATATTTACAAATTACATATTTAAATGAAAACCTGCAAAACTCATTGGTAATCTGTCCTAAGATAGCAAGACTAGTTTTTTTCTATTTTTAATAATTTTATGAAAAAGAAATAAACTAAAAACTATCTAAACTAAGCAACTAAACTAATTACTCTAACTACAAATCTAAACTAATATATTTATCTAAGCTACTAATATTATACTAACTAATTAACTATTAAATACTAAATAACAAACTGACCTGAAGTAACACTTCAGGTTTGTCCTGTGTAAGATGGTCGATTCAGTTGTTTCGTGGGGGGGAACCCGCATCAATCCTCTGCCAGCCTCTAGTAAATAGTAAGAAGCAGTGCTCTTTTGAATATCGATAACAGAACAAACAAAACATAAAAGTTATAGCAATCTTATGATTTACAAATCTTCACAGTTAGATAAATCTGCATGCAAAGATCTATACAAAATGATTCAATTAACAAAGAAGAGAAATCTGACATTCATTAACTGAAACAAAGTAATTTTTGTACTTTAAAAATAGGAGAGATCAGATACAGACAACATATAAATCAAATCACATCATCATACAAATAATTATGATAGCTAAAGTAGTCGATAATTAATTGCCAACTGATATGCAAAAACTTGAAACAAAATTTTGATATATTGAAAGCGAAAGCTGTTACAAGACATCACCTTTCGTCTCAGTCTAAATCATAAATCCATAGTCTGGTTCTCCCACAGTGAGGATGATTATTCTTATTACAAAAAATAACAAGTATTTAAAGACCTCCCATAGGGTAAAACATCCCAGTGGGAATCATCAAAACAGTTTACAAAAAATATGGGATGATATCCCAAGTTTGACAAAACTAACAACCTAAAATAAAAAACTATATCACACAAATATCTCCTAGACTGCCACAGCATGCCCAATTGATTATTGCAATTCGAATGTACTTGAAAGAGGACAAAAATGGACAAGTTAAGAGGATATTTTGTTGATAAAATTGATAAAAATCTAATTCTAAAGACTAGCTATAGAATCTTGCGATTCTGTAGCTGGTCTAAATCAAACACAGAATCATATTAAAAATCAATTCGAATCTTAAAAAGCATATTCAAACTATACGAAATATTTGATTGCTAAAAGCATCATTCAAATCGACACTTGTATGCAAATTGAACAAACTAAATCAAATGATAACAGAGATGGATGCACTTTTGTTTAATTCGTTATCACCAATTTGGGTATACAGAATCGTATTGGATAACCGAAAAGTAATGAAATCGTTTTCATAACCAATTGAAATCAACACAAATAGTTGCTTCAGCTATCCACAAGATCACTGTCGTATCCAAACGAAACCAACAAGATCGTTTTCAAATTGATATAACTGTATTAAACATATACAAACAACCCAGGCTATTAGCAAATCAAATCAAAATTGGTCTGTAAATTGTCACAGATGAAATCGTAATAGGATATGTGGGATTTTTCAAACGTTCATTATTGCCAATTGGGGGCAGACAAAATTGATTGATAGTTAATGAAATCATCACTTGAATCAATTTCAAAGCGGACTATTAGCCGAGTTTTTTCATATGAATTCAACAGAGAAAAAATATGTCGATCTGAACTTAACAAAATATTTTTTGAAAATCAAAACCAAGAGAGCAACATCAAATCAATTTTTCGATACCAATCCAACTCATACAAACAATAGTGTTAACTCAAAACACGCATCAATCAAATCAAAACGAATCGAAACAGTTTGAGTCAGATACTATCGTTACAAATCCACGATTATAGTAAGTAGATCTTTTGCATAGGTCAAAGATAATCAAAATCCAAACGAGAATAATGATTCGATGCAAAACAAAGTCTTTTTGAGTTTATTAGGAGAAAACGAAACTAATTAAAATCAAACCAAATCGACTATCAAACAGAATTGAATCACAAACAAACCAAACCGAATCAAAACCAATGAATTTCTTATACTAAACTAGGAACGACAAAATCGCAAAACCAAATCATATGTTCATCTAATTTTAGCAAAATAAATGTATTGTACGGGATTCATAGCATAACCATTTTTGATAATAAACTACGAAAGAATCATTTCAAATAATTAACAGGACTAATTGTAACCCAAAAACCAATTCATTATATTAATTCAAGCCACTCCCGAAACGAAATTAAAATTGAAAATCATACCTGGACAATATAAAACGGCTTCGATTATGATAGTTTGGAATTGACGAAGGCTTTAGCCGATTCGACATTCCTAAATACGATCGAACCAGTGGTTTTCTGCTTCTTGTCATTAGCTTGAAGCTTGTCCCTTTCTCTTGTCAACACTATAACTTGGTTTTCCAATGATTTCATTTTTTACTGTAATAAGGGAACGTCGGTATAGTAGTGCTCCAGCCACACATTACATTGGTTACATGATGTCTGTTCGGGCTTCGAAACGATAGTCGAGGGTTTGTTCATATCACCGAGGGTTTAATTAGGTAGCTTGATCCCTGGGTAGCTAGGATTGTTCTTTAGGCAATGGGGTAGATTAGAAACAAAGTCATAGGGTGGCTCAGATCATATGCCATGGGAATAAGGGTACTCACTAGCTAGGAAGTGCTCAATATCAGAGTCTGAGTCTTCGCTGAGGACTATGGGCTTTTCATCAACACTAGGTTTAGATTTATTTCGGGAAAGTCTCGATATCAATCGAGCATTCTTTTTACCTTTATCGTCGACAGTAGGGTTACCCTTGACTTTCTTGCTCACAGTATTTTTTACAGCCTTAGCCTTGTCTGTTATGATGTCAGGTAGGTCAATATCAGGGCAGACCAAGGGTTTGGGAGAGGGTAGAAGGGCATGAAAATGCACGGGTGGCTCGACCTTAGTCTCACTGACCACAGACTTGTCGATTTGGACAGACTCTGAATCAACAAAGACATTTCTAGATAGAAAAGCTTGCCAATTATCATCGTGGAGGTTTAAATGATGAACGACAATGAGTCTAATCAATCCATGGTGAAACAAGATGTTGTCAGCCTTCTCATGTTTGAAACTCTTAGCCATTTTGTAAAGACTACGCTGGAAATAAAATGGCATGTTCAATGGATAACCCATGAAATTCATTAACAGTCAAAGGTGATAAAGAAAAACCAATCCATACCGACCCTCACAGGTCACAAATTGTTTAACCATTATCAAAATATTGTGCCACCTAGGTTTAAGCATGGAAATAGGCATACCTTTGTCACAGGATGTGAATTTTTGTGATACGAATAGAAAAGGCCATGGAACCTCGTCGACTTTAGAGTTTTTAAACCATCGCTGGCCTGTGGTTTCCAATCCTGTGGCAGATCTTATGAACTCTTCATTCAGCTCAAGCTGAATGTCACCTACTTTATCCCTACACCCATCAAAGGTAAGGGCGAATTGTTGTGCAACAAACAGATTGAAACCCTCGAACCTCTGTACAAACGTGAGCCAACCACTATCCTCTAA
>ML786708.1:127208-171008 GCA_009831015.1 Picea engelmannii | reverse complement strand
ATGAACTCTTCATTCAGCTCAAGCTGAATGTCACCTACTTTATCCCTACACCCATCAAAGGTAAGGGCGAATTGTTGTGCAACAAACAGATTGAAACCCTCGAACCTCTGTACAAACGTGAGCCAACCACTATCCTCTAAATCCTTACGATCATTATCGAACAATAGCAGGGCTTGACTACCATTCGGCTCTATTCGCACCACCGGTGCCATAGATAGGAGAACACAGTGAGAAATGTGAACGAGACAGGGTTTGAATCACAGCATACGCAGGGGCAGAACGCTCACAGTCTTACCCGAAACTAGCAGAGGTGAAACAGGGATAGGGGGAAAGACATTAATGACATATCGTGTGAAGGTGGTGGAGCTATTTTGGCCCATGCACAACAGTCATATCCACAGTACAACCGCCGACACTTATAACTATTCAAATGACTATGCATGTGTTAACAATTATGCCATTTAATCAACCAATGAAATCAATGATAAGTTGATTAATCATTCACGTGAACAATAGTTATACCATAGTTTTAAAACCAAAAAAATGAATCGAAACCAATACCAAGTGTTGTATGAAACGATTCATACCAAGGGTTTAACCATAACACCAATGCTTTTTTATATAACCAATGTGTCAAGTGAATTGATCAAATAACATGTAAATCCAATCACCAATGCATCACAAACTCAATCACTCATGAAACGAAATTACATAATCAATCAAAGAATGTCAAATGAGTACAGATCAAAAGGTCTTGCCAACTGTATAATGATAAGTAAAATGTAAACGCAATGGGCATATCGACAAGATAACGACAATTCAGTGACGATTTTAATGCGACTTTGAAAACCAAGTTTTCACGCTTGCAGTCATGAAAACATGAACGAAGGTAAGTGTGCAAATAGCGCAAAAAATAAAAGTGTCATTTTATTTGAGAATTGTGACGAAAAATTAAGGTTTGCAAAACACTGGTGTAGGCATCTTATAAGGATAGTAGAAAAATGTGAATTGGCTGCCAAAAATGGCAACAGACTGGTAGAAGCAGTTATCTCTGCCCAAAGAACAAACTCAGATTAGGATAACGAGAAAAATTCTAACTCAAAAATAACAACCAGAAAATCATGTAAACATCATCATTAACCAAATATTCCAGCAGTGTTTAAAGGATGAAAACTAATAACAATCTCAAGACAAGCGAGTTGTGATATTAAAGATAAAATCTCCAATACTGTTGGCAGAGCCACTGCTGCCAGCAGGCATCCATAGCCTCAACAAAGTTTCCATTTAACCCACTCTGACATCTGTATCCTACCGAGAAGTTCTAGATCAGAATAAAGGACATTTTATGGTTAAGAGGCTTCTTATTTGCAAATTTTCATATACCCGACATTGCTTTGCTGCCAGCAGGCCTGTTCAGTACCTTGGCGAAGTTGTCTCGGCGTCATGCATGCATTTACCCACTGCCAGCAGACCTGTTCAGCATCCCGACGGGTTTACAAGCACTTCCCACAGCTCTATTAATGATTTATTTTTTTATTTTTTTTCAAAGATATATGGTTGAGCGCGATGACGCTGAAAATTATGATATTTTAACATATTTTTTTCAGACCTCAGCGGAATTTTTTAGAAGTGTCCTTTATTAAGATCTAGAGATGATTTGTTTACAAAACCAACTTCCTAAGGCAAGGAGACATCTTCTGAGTCATTCCCTTAAGGAATAGGGACAGCGTAAAGAGATAATGGATGATCCCAACAAGCTTATATTAGAGATTGAAATCAGTTAACTTCTTTCAAACGAAAAACTTTTGCCAATCACAAATGTAAATTTCAGAAGTATACAATTGATGTTTATACAATTTTCTTAGCAGTTATTTCAGGGAAGGAATTTTATGTTTTCTTTGTATGAATAGCTTAGTATACAGGTATGTGTATTTCCAAAAACACAAGATGATAAACTCAAAGGAGAAATCAAAAACAAAAAAAAAAAGCAAAAGAAAAAGCAAACAAAAAGAAAAATATGTACATAATATACAAGGGTTGTCATCAAGCAAAGTATCTTTTCAAGGCTTGGCCATTCACCGGATAGGTGTCAGGCTGCCCCTCAAGATTCTGCAATCAGAAAGAACCGGGGCCCAACTTCTCGGCAATTGAAAATGGTCCAAGCCATAAGTTTTGAAATTTCGTGTGCTCTCCCTTTCCCTCATGTGGTTTGTCCCGTTTCAAGACGAGGTCACCTACTTCGAAATTCCTATCAGAAGAAGAATTAGAATCGAACCATATTTTAACCAATAGTTGATGCTGATCTAAATTACGTTTAGCTTGGGCTCTTACCTCTTCTAGCTTCATCAAAGCATTAATTCGGTTTTCCAAAGGGGGACAATCTTCTTCTTGAATTTTCTGCGATAACTGTAGTGAAGGAAGAAGAATGTGTGGGGGAAGAATTACCTCTCTGCCATAAACGAGAAAAAAGGGGGAGTTACCTACAAAAACTTTTGGCATTACCCTATCAGCCCAGAGCACATTTAACAGTGCATTGTGCCAATTTTTGTGATTTTCAGCCACCGTTCTCTTGATGATTTTAATCAAGTTCTTATTTGTTGATTCTGCCAATCTGTTGCCCTGAGGGTAATAGCTAGCGGAATACTTCAATTTAATTCCTTTTTCCAAATAAAAATCACTCATCTCAAGAGAGGAAAAGTAAGAAGCGTTGTCAAATACTAAACAGTTGGGGATACCAAAACGAGTGATAATATTCGAATTTAGAAAGGCAATTACCTTTCTGGTGTTGATAGTTCTTAACGCGGCAGCTTCAGACCACCGGGTAAAGTAATCTGTGGCTTTGATGATGAACTTATGTTGTTGTGAGGATGGGGGGCTGATCAGACCTATGATGTCAAGGCCCCCTTGAGTAGACTACTGAAAAGGAGAGTCTAATGAAACGAGTTGCAAAGGAAAGGATGGTTTTTGTAACTGCCCTGATGCTTTTTGACAAATGATACATTTATGACACAAGGCATGGGCATATCTAAAAATCGTGGGTCAGTAATAACTGGCTCTTAAAACCTTATGGGTAGTACGCCGTCAAAACCACCATCTTCTCCTGCATGAAACTCTAGCAAGACTTTTTCTGCTTCATCTTTCTCAAGACAGCGCATCAGTACGCCGTCAAAACTTTGACGAAACAGGATACCATTAACCAGATGAAAGGAGGCAAACTTTAATCTCAACGCTCTTCTCTTAGTGGGATCCAGGTGATGGGGTACTAACCCATGTTCAAGACAGAATCTTATATCGTCATACCAAGGACTAACAGAGTTTTGTGCGCAACAGATTGCATTTTGATCATGTTGTCCTAGGTTTGACGTATCACTTTCTTCTTGTTGTCCTCCTGCTGAATCAACAACAAACTTGCATAACCCTTGGCCTCTCACTATTTGAGCTGGGGTGATTTCTAAGTCATACTCCTGCAAGGAGGTGACCCAGTTAGCCCTCTTTTCTCCTAGTTCCTTCTACACTAACAGGTTCCTAACGGCTGGGTAAGGGACAATAACTTTTGTCCTTGATTTCAAAAGATAAGACTGGAAATGCTTGACTTCTTTGAAAACAGCGTAGGCTTGTTGATATATCGCTAGGTAGTTAAGTTCAACGCTTTTCAAAGTAGATCTCATAAAGGCGATGGGTACTTCATTGTTTTCGACGTTCTTTTGAGTTAGGACAGCGGCATAGGAACGGTCAGAAGAAAAAGTGAAGAGTGTAAAGTCTTGAGAAAATTCGGGGCTCATGAGAGATGGAGCGTCTATTATGGCCTTCTTTATTGCATTAAAATATTGATTCTCTAAGGGTCCCTAGTGATAATGGGTGTATTTCTTAATTAAATTATGTAAAGGCCTGATCATTTCGGAGAAACAGGGGACGATTCTCCTCATGAAGTTAATCTGGCCTAAGAAAGACTGCATAGATATTTTAGATGTAGGAGGGGGAAGTTTCGCTATGACTTGAGTCCTTTTGGGGTCGATAATCATCCCTTCGCTTGACACAATAAATCCCAATAGTTTACCCTGTTCTAGTGCAAAGATGGATTTTTTAGGATACAAAGAGATGTCGTATTTACGACATCGTTGTAGAACGGCTCGTAAATGAGCTAGATGATCAGTTTTATTTTTAGAGAATATGGTAACAACATCTAAGAAAACTACGACAGACTGATTGATTAAGCCTCGGAAAGCAATGTCCATTGCTCTCTGGAAAGTGGCACTAGCATTAATCAATCCAAAGGGAATTTTTCGATAAGCGTAGGTGCCCCACAGGGTATGGAAGGTAGTTTTAAGTTGGTCTAGTGGAGACATCAGGACTTGGTT
This sequence comes from Picea engelmannii, assembly GCA_009831015.1. Lineage (NCBI taxonomy): Eukaryota > Viridiplantae > Streptophyta > Pinopsida > Pinales > Pinaceae > Picea > Picea engelmannii. The sequence goes on along the minus strand of ML786708.1, from coordinate 166,650 downwards.
GTACCCCGAGAAACCATCCAGTAAGGATAGCCTCTCAGAACCATATACCTGTTGAAGGATTTGTTCCATGGGTGGGACAGGGTAGTTGTCTTTATCAGATGCTCTATTAAGGTTTTGGAAATCGACGCAGAGTCGGATTTCCCCACTTTTCTTTCGGACAGGGACAAGTTTAGAAACCCATTGAGTGTGCCTAACTGGAAAAATTATCTTATCATTTAGAAGCTTATTCAATTCTTTTTTAACGTTCGATTCAAGCTTAGGGTGCATTTTTCTCAATTTTTGTTGGAAGGATAAGGTTTGGGGTTTCATAGGAATAACATGTTGTATGATGTTAGGGTCGAAAGTTTTAAGGTCATCATGCATCCATGCAAAGACATATTTAAATTCTTTGAACAATTTAATAAATGCAACTTTTTCTTGTTAAGGACATCCTACCCCTAGATTAATGCATTGTGGATTGTCCTTAGTTCCTAAGTTTACTTTTTCATATGATAATGAGGAACTATTGGTTTTACAGTTGACTAATTTTTTGAATTTATCTTGAAGATCATAAAATTTCTCTAATCTAACTACAGATTTAGGAATCGAGTTTACCATGTCCGATGAAGATTCAGGAGTTCTCGGATCTAGTATTATCGTGAAATCACACAAATTTTCATCGTGTGTGTGTTCATCTATCACCGCACCTTGAAAAGTTTCTTCCATGTGCAGAAAGTTAATAATCTGCTGATCATCGTCAAATACTCTCCAATTTGTGATGTTGTCGGGAACGGATGGCCGGAACAATAGTTTGACAAAGAATGCATATGGGGACAAGCCTTCTGCAGGAAAGAGTTTAGAAGATATGTTAGCTAATAGATCTGCTTCAGAGTCATTCAATCTAGGAATAGAATTTATATTGAAAGCAGCAAACTTATTCATTAAATTCCATACATCGGATTGGTAGCTTTTAAGATGTGGAGACAGACAGTGGATAGAATCTCTTACCTGTCTAGCCACTATTTCAGAGTCGCCAAAGACAGCCAAGTTTTGAATGTTCATATCCAAAGATTTTATGAGACCTTGTAGTAAATCCTCATATTCTGCAGTGTTATTAGTACATTCAAATTCCAACCTACATGTAATCAATGTTTTGTTACTTGCCGGGTCGATAATAACGCAACCTACACTAGCTCCTTCTTTGGACTTTGACCTGTCAAAATAAAGAGACCAAATTTGATTTCCATCGGGTACATGAGACCGTTGCATAGAAGTTGTTGGCTGCACATATGCTACAATCTCAGACTGTTGTTCTGGATTGGTGATAGTTGAAGCCTCGTCCATGAAATTTCTGAAAAAGGTATCCATCCCTTGTACTTCGAGTGAATCCGCAGAAGGTGTAAATGGTTTGTTGGGATTGTTCAAATCTATGACTGTGAACTTAAGGTAGCGTTCACGATTTACCTTGATCTTGTTGGGATTGTCATTCTCTGGAAGCCATAGATGAGACCAATCCATCACGAAATAATCGTGTAGCTGCTTCGACCAGTCCCTACTTAAAAATAGACCATACACTTCTGGAATATCCACAACAATAATATCAATAACTTGATGAACCTTGGGGTTAGACGATAATCTTATAAGCACATTCTTTAGTTTGCATATAACTCTAACATTGGTCCGATCGAGTTGTATGATTTTTAAGGTGGATGGTTCAACTTCAGCATTAATCTTTTGGCATACAGACCATGGCATCACATTGGATGACGCTCCTGATTCTACCATACAATTTTGCACGTTTCTATTAAAGATTTCGAACGTTAACAAAAAAGGAGGTATATTTTTGTGAGTACTAAGGGTGGTAGTTTGTGGCTTTTTACTCGTGGTTTCTAAAGCTACTTTATCTACATTATTTACATTATTTACATTACTTATGGGAAGGCTTCCTTTATCTTGAGGATCAGGATTGTTTTTAGTGGAAGTCTTCTGAGTAACTTTGTTTTGCACAACCTTGTTACGACTTGAATTACCATTTTTTCCATTCTCTGAGATATTCTGTAACATTTTTTGTAGCAGAAATGGAAATTTCAATAACTCATAAACAGAAATGTTAGCCCTTAACTTTTTAAGATTTTCAACTACATCATAATCTAAGTTGGGGTTCACATGACTCTGTTTACTCTCAGCTCATTTAGATTGCTTTGGAGGCGAAGTTGTAGTGTTTTCGGAGGAAGGTTTGTTTGTTGTCTTACCCCTGGTATTATAGGGATGTACTGTCTTGAAGTTAGCTTGAAAGATGTTATCCGAGAAGTGTCCAAAAATATTCAGATAAGACTCCTCTTCTTGAACTGTCTCTTGTTCAACTACCTCCTCAGGAATCTCAGAAGGCATCAAGTTATCTTGGGCTTCTAGAATTGTTTGAAGGGCGTATTGCAGACTTTCTATATTAAGGCCTTCAGTGGTTGGATTAGGTTGGTTGGTAGGAAAAGGCTTCCTGAATGGGGGTTTGTAAGGCCCTTTTCTCGAGGAAGCTTCTTCGGTCATCCTTTTCAAGTCTATAACTTGATTTGACAGTTTTTGAACAACTTTAGTTAATTTTTCTAAATCAGATCTTTCAGGTTGTGTTTTACTTTGAGTAGGTCTAGGGAGGATTTCGATCTTCTTTTTGGAAGAAGGACTAGTCTATGTTTCATTGCTAGTAGAGTCTTTAAGACTAAGTATGTCTTTTTAAATCTGGTTGGCCTCCTCAAAGGCTTCTAACAATGTGGATTTCTTAGATCGTTTAACCCAAATAGCTATACTTTGATGTAAATATTTAGTGTAGTATGCTATTATGAGATTCTCGACAGGCATGGAATCCGCGGGGATTCGGTTCTTAAGTGTTAATAATCTTTGATTAAAGTCTTTAACTTTTTCTTTTAGGGTTCATTCTTAAGTCAGAAAGATCCATGACTAGGACTTCCGGAGGCTTACCATCTCCGAACTTTTCCAAAAATCATGACTCAAACTTATCCCAAGACACGATGGTATGGGGTTGTTGGGAAAATTACCATGTAGATGCATTGCCCTCGAAAGTATAGGGGAAAAACCTACAAACTACATCTTCATGTTCGACATTGCGGAGTCTTATGGCTAACATGAACTTTTTAATGTGATCTTCAGCGATATATTTTGAGTCAGGGTCAAACTTGGGGATCCATTTCTCCAGATGTTTAGGTAAGGGATGTTGAGCTCCAGGTACAACTACGACATCCTGGTCAAGCCAAGGTCTAGTAGGATTGTTCTGGTTGGCCATTGGTGTAGTGGGTGTGGAAGGATGAGAAGGGGAATTGCCTTCGTCAGAGGAATCTCCTCCAGAAGAGGAAGGAGATGATGGAGGTGGTGAAGGAGGTATTCCAAATCCCCCTGCAGCAGGAGTGAGGATTGGATCTGTAGGGTTGATAGTGAGGTTAGTGCCTCCGAGTTGTTCCCTGATATCAGAGAAATCTAAAGGTTGGTCCAGCAGACGGTTTGGTTGCCTCAAATGGGATAAGGCACTATGAGTTCTAATGAGAGATTGCCGGACAATCTCTTGTATGTCACCACCTGTAGGATTTGGGGTCATTGGTTCAACAGTGACTCATGGATCATCAGTTGATGTGGTTGTTGTTTGAGGGGGAATATTATCATTCGAATGACTTCTTGTCACTATAGGTGAGCAATTAGGTGGTGGAGGAGTCTTACGACCACCTCGTGCCATTAATTAATTTCAGGCCCTCCTTCTAGCGCCATTTGTTGAAGGGCGAAATTGACCGTCCGTCAACTGGAAGAGTGGATCCGGTCCGGGGTTGTATAAATAACCCAAGCCGTTTGGGATAACCCACCCTGATGGGTTTTGCGACTCCGTTGGCCGATCTAAGTTCCTAAGAAAACAAAAAAAAAACTACTCTAAACTAACTAATCTAAATGAAAAATAACAATTAAAACAAACTAATAAACTAATCTAACTATTATATATACAATCTACTATCTAATACTATAATAACTCTACAAATTTAAACATCTAACTAATAACAAAAATAAATCTTATTCACAAATGTACAATATTTACAAATTACAGATTTAAATGAAAACCTGCAAAACTCATTGGTAATCTGTCCTAAGACAGCGAGACTAATTTTTTTTTATTTTTTATAATTTTATGAAAAAGAAATAAACTAAAAACTATCTAAACTAAGCAACTAAACTAATTACTCTAACTACAAATGTAAACTAATATATTTATCTAAGCTACTTATATTATACTAACTAATTAACTATAACATACTAAATACCAAACTGACCTGAAGTAACGCTTCAAGTTTGTCCTGTGTAAGATGGTCGATTCAGCTGTTTGGTGGGGAGAAACCTGCATCAATCCTCTGTTAGCCTCTAGTAAACAGTAAGCAGTAGTTCTCTTTTGAATATCGATAATAGAACAAACAAGACATAAAAGTTACAACAATCTTATGATTTACAAATCTTCACAGTTAGATAAATCTGCATGCAAAGATCTATACAAAATTATTCAATTAACAAAGAAGAGAAATATATCATTCATTAACTGAAACAAAGTAATTGTTGTACTTTAAAAATAGGAGATATCAGATACAGAAAACATATAAATCAAATCACATCAGCATACAAATAATTATGATAGCTAAAGTAGTCGATAATTAATTGCCAACTGATATGCAAAAACTTGAAACAAAAGTTTGATATATTGAAAGCGAAAGTTGTTACAAGACATCAACTTTCGTCTCAGTATGAATCATAAATCCATAGTCTGGCTCTCCCACAGTGAGGATGATGATGCTTATTACAAAAAATAACAAGTATTTAAAGACCTCCCACAATGTAAAACATCCATGTGGGAATCATCAAAACAGTTTACAAAAAATCTAGGATGATATCCCAAGTCTGACTAAACTAACAACCTAAAATAAAAACTATATCACACAAATATCTCCTAGACTACCACAACATGCCCAATTGATTATTGCAATTCGAATGTACCTGAAAGAGGACAAAAATGGACAAGTTAAGAGGATATTTTGTTGATAAAATTGATAAAAATCTAATTCTAAAGACTAGCTACAGAATCTTGCGATTTTGTAGCTGGTCTAAATCAAACACAGAATCGTATTAAAAATCAATTCGAATATTAAAAAACATATTCAAACTATAAGAAATATTTGATTGCTAAAAGCATTATTCAAATCGACACTTGTATGCAAATTGAACAAACTAAATCAAATGATAACAGAGATGGATGCACTTCTGTCTAAATCGTTATCACCAATTTGGGTATACAGAATCGTATTCGATAACCGAACAATAATGAAATCGTTTTCATAACCAATTGAAATCAAGACAAATAGTTTCTTCAGCTATCCACAAGATCATTGTCGTATGAAAACGAAACCAAAAGGATCGTTTTCAAATTGATATAACTGTATTAAACATATACAAACGACCCAGGCTATTAGCAAATCAAATCAAAACTGGTATGTAAATTGTCACAGATGAAATCGTAATAGGATATGTAGGATTTGTCAAACGTTTGTTATTGCCAATTGGGGGCAGACAAAATCGATTGACAGTCAACGAAATCATCACTTGAATCAATTTCAAAGCGAACTATTAGCTGAGTTTTTTCATATGAATTCAACAGAGATAAAATATGTCGATCTGAACTTAACAAAATCGTTTTTGAAAATCAAAACCAACAGAGCAGCATCAAATCGATTTTTCGATACCAATCCAACTCATATAAACGATAGTGTTAACTCAAAACATGCATCAATCAAATCAAAACGAATCGAAACAGTTTGGGTCAGATACTATTGTTACAAATCCACAATTATAGTAAGTAGATCTTTTTCATAGGTAAAAGATAATAAAAATCCAAATGAGAATAATGATTCGATGTAGAACAGAGTCGTTTTGAGTTTATTAGGAGCAAACGAAACTAATTAAAATCAAACCAAATCGACTATCAAACAGAATTGAATCACAAACAAACCAAACCAAGTCAAAACCAATGAATTGCTTATACTAAACTGGGAACGACAAAATCGCATAACCAAATCATATGTTCATCTAATTTTAGCAAAATAAATGCACTGTATAGGATTCATAGCATAACCGTTTTTTATAATCAAACTATGAAAGAATCATTTCAAATAATGAACAGGACTAACCATAACCCAAAAATCACTTCATTATATTAATTCAGGCCACTCCCGAAACGAAATTAAAATTGAAAATCATACATGGACAATATGAAACGGCTTCGATTATGATAGTTTGGAATTGATGAAGGATGTAGCCAATTCAACATTCCTAAATACGATCGAACTAGTGGTTTTCTGCTTCTTTTCATTAGCTTGAAGCTTGTCCCTTTCTCTTGTCAACATTGTAACTTGGTTTTCCAATGATTTCATTTTCGACTGTAATAAGGGAATGTCGGTATAGTAGCACTCCAACCACACATTACATTGGTTACATGATGTCTATTCAGGCTTCAAAACGACATTCGAGGATTTTTTCAGATCATCGAGGGTTTCATTAGGTAGCTTGATCCCTGGGTAGCTAGGATTGTTCTTTAGGCAAGGGGGTAAATTAGAAACAAAGTCATAGGGTGGCTCGGAGCATAGGCCATGGGAATAAGGGTACTCACTAGCTAGGAAGCGCTCGATATCAGAGTTTGAGTCTTCGCTGAGGACTATGGGCTTTTGATCAACACTAGGTTTAGGTTTATTCTGGGCAAGTCTCGATATCAATTGAGCATTCTTTTTACCTTTGTCATCGACAGTAGGGTTACCCTTGACTTTCTTGCTCACAGGATTTTTTACAGCCTTAGCCTTGTCTGTTATGATTTCGGGTAGGTCGATATCAAGGCAGACCGAGGGTTTGGGAGAGGGTAGAAGGGCATGAAAAGGCACGGGTGGCCCGACCTTAGTCTCACTGACCACAGACTTGTCGATTTGGACAGAATCTGAATCAACAAAGCCATTTCTAGACAGAAAAGCTTTCCAATTATCGCCATGGAGGTTTAAATGATGAACGACGATGAGTCTAATCAAGCCATGGTGAAACAAGCTATTGTCAACCTTCTCGCATTTGAACCTCTTAGCCATTTTGTAAAGACTACACTGAAAATAAAATGGCATGTTCAATGGATAACCCATGAAATTCATTAACAGTCGAAGGTGATAAAGAAAAACCAATCCATATCGACCCTCACAGGTCACAAATTGTTTAACCATTATCAAAACATCGTGCCACCTGGGTTTAAGCATGGAAATAGGCATACCTTTGTCACAGGATGTGAATTTTTGTGATACGAATAGAAAAGGCCATGGAACCTCGTCGACTTTAGAGTTTTTAAACCATCGCTGGCACGTGCCTACCAATCATGTCGCAGAGCTTATGAACTCTTCATTCAGCTCAAGTTGAATGTCACCTACTTTATCCCTACACCCATCAAAGGTAAGGGAGAATTGTTGTGCAACAAACAAATTGAAACCCTCGAACCTATGTACAAACGTCAGCCAACCACTATCCTCTAAATCCTTACGGGCGTTATCGAATAGTAGCAGGGCTTGACTACCATTCGGCTCTATTCGCATCACCGGTGCCATAGACAGGAGCACACGGTGAGCAATGTGAACAATCCAGGGTTTGAATCACGGCAAACATAGGGGTAGAATGCTCATAGGCTTACCCGAAACTAGCAGAGGTGAAACAGGGATAGGGGCGAAGACATTAATGACATATCGTGCGAAGGTGGTGGAGCTATTTTGGCCCATGCACAATAGTCATATCCATAGTACAAATGCCAGTGCTTATAACTATTCAAATGACTATGCATATGTGTTAACAATTATGCCATTTAATCAACCAATGAAATCAATGATAAGTGGATTAATCATTCGTGCGAGCAATAGTTATACCATAGTTTTAAAACCAAACAAATGAATCGAAACCAATACCAAGTGTTGTATGAAACGATTCATACCAAGGGTTTAACCATAACACCAATGCTTTTTTGTATAACCAATGTGCCAAGTGAATTGATCAAATAACATGTAAATCCAATCACCAATGCATCACAAACTCAATCACTCATGAAACGAAATTACATAATCAATCAAAGAATGTCAAATGAGTACAGATCAAAAGGTCTTTCCAACCGTATAGTGATAAGTAAAATGTAAACGCAATGGGCATATCGACAAGATAACGACAATTCAGTGACGATTTTAATGCGACTTTGAAAACCAAGTTTTCACGCTTACAGTCGTGAAAACATGAACGAAGGTAAGTGTGCAAATAGCGCAAAAAATAAAAGTGTCGTTTTATTTGAGAATTGCGATGGAAAATTAAGGTTTGCAAAACACTGGTGTAGGAAGCTTATAAGGATAGTAGAAAAATGTGAATTGGCTGCCAATAAGATGCCTCTTCAAGCTCCTGACAACATCCATGCTCAGCAAAGTCACCACCAGGGACGCTTTGATACCACTGTTAGATTCAAAATGAAGAAAATAGCATAAACATAATGTAAATAACTGAAGCAATTAGGAAACTATGAAGAACAGAGATAAATAAACAAAGGCAGAAAAGGCATACTCTATTCATCAATGCTTATGTAAATAAGCATGTACATAGATGTACATATATAATACAAAATACCATAACTATCATGTAACTGAACAACAGTTAGGTTAACTTAACTATCCAACTAACTTATGATTAGTTTTTTAATAGCTTGGGAGTCCTTATTATTTTTTCCTAATTATGAGTATGAGCCTCATTTGCATTGATTCATTATCACTCTTGACCTCACCTTCGAGACTCCAAAAAAACAACAGGTCTTCTTTTAAGCCCTTTTCAGACCCTCTAAATATGAAAATATTGTCAAGCGATCTTGTTTCCCTTCACACTCGCTAAACTGAAATTTGAAGTCATGTCTGTCTAGCGGTAGTTTACCCCTTTTTCGGTCTGGATGGTCAAAATTACGAACAAAAGTATACTTTAGGAGCCTCGGTTCTCTAGAAGAGTATTCTCAGGTATATATTTAACCCTTTTTCAGTCCTGAGGGACTAAACTTACAAAAAAGGAACCCCCTGCAGAGTCCATAGTTAATCTCTTTTCAGACTCCCTAAAATTGAAAATATAGTCGAGTGATATTGTTTCTTCACACTCGTTAAATTGGCCAAGAAGAACATCCCTCAAAGAGTCCATAGTTAAGCTCTTTTCAGACTCCTTAAATATGAAAAAAATGTCGAGTGATATTGTCTTTGTCACACTTGTTAAAATGATTTTGAATAGACATTTATTCGGTGCTAGTTTACCCCTTTTTCGAACCTACTAGACTACCTTCAAAAAAGGTACCCCAGTGGAGTCTTCTTTTACATTTTTCAGACTCCCTAAAAATGAAAAACCATCGATCTTACCTTCTCTAGGCTCGTTAAAATCACATCGAAGGACATTATCATTGTGTCTTATTAATCTGATTTGCATTTATGCATCTTTGGCCTGATTCTATCTCCATGTTTCTCTCAACTGAACCATCTGAAACATGCCTTATACGCAAGCCTTGTATCACTTTTCCTCTACATCTTGACACCTTGACCCATGGAGTATTTTTCCCTAGTGTCCTTTTTCCTACATATGTCCCCTTGCTCTGAGCATTAATGTGTTCCTTGCACTTGGAACTGGTATGTTTGCGACACTCGATCCTCCTTTGTAACATAGCATTATTTATTCTTTCCCAAGCTTCCCAAAATTATTGAAAAAGACAAAAAAATCAAATATACCCAAAATAGATGAAGGGAAAAGTATTTTCTTTTCGCTGACACCATAATGAGTCGCCCTTGGACAAAGCACATACTTTCATTTGACTCGTCAAGCCCTAGGATTCAATATGACCTTAGGAAGTTGTTCTCGCTACATAGAGTTGTGTCCTCCTTCATTTGGTTACCTTTCCAAACATATGGAGAGTTTGCTTTGCCTCCTACATCGTGAACTTATGTCAATTCCATGCTCCCTGAGCCTCATCTTTTGTCATTCTTTCGTCCAAGGGAAGTCTTACTAAACTTGAGTTAGACCTTCTGCAATTTGTCTTTTGTCCTCATGCCCGGCCACCCCGAAAGACCAATCAAGTCCTTGCTAAAAATAAATGAATTTTTATGCCTGATCATCAAGATCCTCTTGTCTATTCCTGACGATCCATCGAAGACCTCTGGGTAGTGAAGTTGTACACTCATATTACACTCCTACTCAATTTTTGAATATTCTGAAGTTGTTGTTCGAGCTTTGAAGACCTCATCTCTAGCCATCAAACATCATTTGCTTCTTAAAAATGGATATTATACATGTATATATTTTGATTTTGAGATGTATATTCATTGTGTATTGCTCATGGTTACACTTTATATAGTTATATGACATGGATATACAGTGTATTTGATTGGCATCCATGATTTTATTTCATCCTGAGCATGGGTATGCCCACCTCAGTGAGACAAACTATTGTTTTTGCAGATGGCACCTCCTAAACTCCGGTCCCTGGTCTCACTCACATCGTACAGTGGTGAATATTTATAATGTATGTTGGCCATCAGATACTCTTCTGACCTCGCACATTAGGGGGCATCTATTATAATCCTAAATTGCACCTAACATGCATACCTGGCATCAAGCCATTTAACTTCTTATATTTACCAAGCCATTATTGAAAAACTCTTCTAAAAACCATCATTTTGAACGTGTATGCACCCTACACCATTATTTCTTGCATACACACACTTGTTGAGCCACTACAGCCCGCGTACACTCACAAAATATCGCAAAATGTGGAAAATTGCATTGGATACTGGTTTTTGGGCCGTTACTTAACCATTTGACTGCCCATATCCAGTCACCCCAACCATTATTGTCCCTTTTGGCCTATAAAAGAAGGGGTTGGCGTCCCATTGCAAAGGGAAGCAAGAGAGCAAAGAAACTCTACCCATTTTATCAATCCCCCTTTTCCCCAATTGCAAATCCCTTACCATTTCCCTAAGACAGAACGGAAGAGGAGAAGAAGACGTGGAAGTAGTTGGTGCATGGTGAAGAGGAGCCCAGGACTAAGCTCGAGGAGCAGTGTCGGTCTCATGTTGCAAGTGACTTTTGTGAGATTAATATAAAGAAGTACTTTTTCCATCCCGCCAAATGATGTGTTAAACTTATATGATTTGTTTACATTTCTTGTTTATGATGTCTAACCCACTAATCCATATGTAGAGTGCATGCTTGTAGTTTCTTGTTTGTATTTTGATGAATTCAGGTCAGCCTTGGGAGGATATTTTCAGTCAGGAAACAATCAAGTGCAAATGGATTGACACCGGATGCAAAGTTTAAGGTAGGCCTACCAGGTCCCTCTCCCTCTTATATTTTATGTATGATTGTGGGGTCATGTTCGGATAGTGATAAAAAGTAGGAGACTTTAAACAGTTAGCTCTACCTACACTTTAGACCCTTTGTGTAGTCCTTAGAGGGGTTTTCCCACTATAGAAACAATGATAAGACTCCCTACGATTTATGGAAAGGAACACCGATGAATGTGAAGCATTTCAAATAATTTGGAATCAAATGTTACATCAAAAGAGAATATGGCAGGCTTGGAAACTTTGACTCCCAAGAAGATAAGGGCATACTAGTTGGGTATTCAAGAAAAAGAAAATCATATAAATTCTTCAATCAAAGACTCAAGAGAATCATGGAAAGCATCAATGTAATGATTGACGAGACTGATGTACAAAAGGGAAAAGTAGGATGCAAAGATTCAGAAGTGAAGGATGATGAGGAATATCTGAAAAAAGAAGAAGTATAACAAGAAGAAGATGAATAAGAGTAGCTAGAAGTAAAACATGAATAAGATGAGAAGGAGATACCTCCTACGACACCTAGCTGACAAGTATAGAAAAATTATCGACCAGAACGGATCATTGGGAATAAATATGTAGGAGTTGAAACCAGAAGAAGAATACTTTCACCAAAACAATAATACTTAGCACTGTTGTCTACAATTGAACCAACCAGTTTTGAAGAGGCTAGCAAAGATGAACACTAGATCAAGGCTATGGATGAATAATTAGACTATATAGAGAAGAATGACACATGGGAAATGGTTCCAAGACCAAAGAAAAAGAATGTGATTGGTACAAAGTGGTTTTTTCCAAACAAATTGAATGAGGATGGACAAGTAACTAGAAACAAAGTAAGATTAGTATGAAAGGGATATACTCAGATTGAAGGTATAGATTTTGAAGAGAGATTGTCACCAGTTGCCAAGATGGAAGCAACCAAATTGATATTATTCTATGCATGTTCCAAAATAATCAAGGTATATCATATGGATGTTAAGTCTGATTTTCTTAATGGAGAATTAGAAGAGGTCTACATCAAACAACCACAAGGATTTCTACTATCAAAAATGGAATAATATGTTTGCAGACTGAAGAAATCATTGTATGAATTCTAGACTTAAGAAGGCCCCCATAGAATGGTATCCAAGGTTCGACAGGTGTTTACAACAACAAGGATTCAACAAGGGAAATGCAAACAACAATATATACATAAAAGTGGATAGATAAAGTATATTGATAATTCAAGTTTATGTAGATGACATCATCTTTTAAAGTGATGATGGAAGACACCAGATATAATAAATGCATAGAACAGAAATGAAATGCTAGAAATGGAAGAATAACAGTAATATAACCAGCATAATCTCCACAATAACACATAAATAATATAAGAGAAACAACTGAAATAGCACTTTGATTCAGAAAACAATGTTCACGGGCCTCTTCGAGGGGAAAACCTCCAGTCGAGAAGCGCTCTGTTACAATAATATCCAAGCTAGGGTTTTCATACCCTTGACCCTTATTTATACTAAATATGTCTATTAAGAGAAGCATCTAGAGGAAGATCCTTCTAGAAGTGGAAGCTTCTATTAGGTCTTCTTACATCCGCCTTATTCTATTTTATTGAAAGGCCTTATTAATATTGACCTTTATTACATTCGAATACATTGATCTACCTATGTGCGGGTTAGGACCTTAACATGTCTTCCCCCTTAAAAATAGCCTTGTCCTCAAGGCTTGAGATGCGAAAACTGCTGCAGAATGGTAGTTGCTTCCCAAATGGCATCTGTTGGAGTTGTATCTTTCCACTAGAATAGCACTTCCTTGATGGTTCTCTGATGTAGGCGATGTTCACTCTAGTCCAAAATTGCTTCTGGTTGTAGCCAAATCGATCCTTCTTCAGCTAACTCTGGAAGGTTGTTTTGAATTTGGCACTTGGTTCCAATCACCTTCTTTAAGCATGAAACATGAAAAACATGATGTAGCTTCGACTGATTGGGTAGAGATAACTGATATGAGACTTGTCCCACATGCTTGAGAACTGTATAAGGACCATAAAATTTGGGCGCTAGCTTCTGACAATGCTCGGCCTTGAGGGAAGTTTTCTTATATGGTTGCAGTCGCAAAAACACCTAATCCCCTTCAGAAAATTAACGTTCAGAGCGACCTTGATCTGCTTGTTGCTTCATGCAATTCTGTGAAATAACCAAGTTCTCTTTAAGGGTATGAAGAATATCCTCTTGGACTGTAAGTGTTTGGTCAACCGTCTAGACCTTTGAGGTACCCAGTAAGTAGGAGAGAACTGAAGGTGGCTTATGTCCATATACCGCTTCAAAAGGAGTCATGTGAGTGGTTGTATGGTATGAAGTGTTGTACCACCATTCGGTGAGGGGTAACCATTGAGCCCACTGGTGTTGTTTTTCAGAGGCAAAGCACCTCAGACATGTTTCCAAACACTTGTTGACAACTTCCGTTTGACCATCTATCTGGGGATGATAAGTTGAGCTGAGATTCAATTGGGTGCCTTGTAGCTTAAACAGTTCTTGCCAAAAATTGCTTGTGAAAGTTGGGTCATGATCAGAAAAAATAGAGTGTGGCATGCCATGAAGCTTGAAGACCTGGTCCATGAAAATTTGAGCCACCGTGGATGCAGTAAATGGGTGGTGAAGAGCGCAAAAATGAGCATACTTGGAAAGGCGATCCACAACCGCCATTATCACTGATTTATTCCCCAATTTGGGTAATCCGGTAATAAATTCCATAGAGATATCCTTCCAAATAGCAGGGGGAATCGGAAGCAGATGTAGTGTGCCCAGAGATTTGACTGTTTCTCCCTTGTTGCATTGACACACCTCACATTCAACAACAAAATTATGGATGTCATGTTTCATAACATCCCAGAAAAAAGAATGTTTGACCCTGTCATATGTTTTGGTGAACCCTGAGTGCCCCGCTGTGGATGTAGCATGAAGCTCAGAAAGTACCATGGATTTAATCTTGGATTGTTTACTTAAATACAAACAGCCTTTGTATCGAAGCTCATCCTGGAGCTAGGAGTACCCTGGGGGAGCCAAAGCCTTGGTCTACAATTGTTGGATCAGATGTGAACTTTTGGGATCTTGAAGCCATTCGTGGCGCACAGTTTGGAGCCAATTGGGTACAATGAAGGAAAGAGAAAACATTTATCCTTCATCTTCATATTTTCGGGACAATGCATCCGCCACGACATTTTCTTTGCCCTTCTTGTAAATGATCTCATAATCATATCCAAAGATCTTAGTCACGCATTTTTGCTGCTCTTGGGAGGAAATGTGTTGTTCCAGAAAGTACTTGAGGCTTTGATGGTCGGTCTTAATTTGGAAGCATTTCCCCAAGAGACAAGGATGCCACATCTCAATGACATGTAGAATAGCCAACATTTCCTTTTCATAAATGGGTTTTCCTAGATTCCTTTCAGACAGTTGCTTGCTGGTGAAGGACAAAGATCGACCCCCTTGCATAAGGACAACATCGATTCCTTTCCCTGAGGCATCACATTCCAACACAAAGGTCTTTGTGAAATCAGGAAGGGCCAGAACTGGAGTGGTGCACATGGTTGTCTTAAAGGTTTGAAAATCTTGAGTTGTTGTTGGATTCCAAGTGAAAGAGTTATTTTTTAGGAGAGCAGTGAGAGGTGCTGCAATATTTCCATAGTTCTTAAAAAACTTGCGATAATACCCTGTGAGGCCCAAAAATCCACGCAAGCTTTTGAGAGTCTTTGGGTGCAGCCAGTCTTGCATAGCTTCAATCTTTTTCGGGTCCACCCTGACGCCATCCTTGCCCATCAGATGACCCAAGTATTCTACTTCTGAGGCACCAAAATCACATTTAGACTGTTTCAGGAAAAGTTGGTGCTGAGAGAGTAGATGGAGAACTTGATCCACATGAGAAAGATGGTCTATCCAAGTTTTGCTATAGATGAGGATATCATCAAAGAAAACTAATACAAAATGACAGATAAAGGGGTGGAAGACATTATTCATGAGGCTTTGGAAGGTGGAGGGAGCATTACATAGGCCAAAGGGCATGACCAAAAACTCATAGTGGCCCTCATGAGTTCAAAATTCCATCTTGGGGATGTCTGCCTCTTTCACATGTATCTGGTGATAGCCTGAGTGAAGATCAAGTTTAGTAAAGAATTGGGCTCCACTCAATTCATCGAGGAGGTCATCAATGACAGGAATGGGAAATTTATCTTTAATGGTCAGTTTGTTGAGGGCACAAAAGTCAAGACACATTCTCCAAGAACCTTATTTCTTTAGGACCATGACTACCAGAGAAGAGTAAGGGCTCATACTAGGACGGATAACGCCTGCAGTAAGGAGTTCCTGGACCAATTTCATTTTTTTGTGAAAAGGGGTGGCGATACGGACAGATATTGGGAGGAAGGCTTCCTGGTACCAGGGGAATGGAATGATCATGAATATCGTGGGAAGGAGGGGGTCCTTGGGGAGTGGAAAATACCATTTGATGTTTAGAAAGGAGAGCTTGGAGGTCTTGTAGCACCGAGGGTGTCTCTGTTGCTTGTATGGCATGGAGTTGGGCAATGACACTAGAGTGGCCTTCTTTGAGCATATTTTCCATACGATGGGAACTAATGACCTCAGGTGAACCAAAAGTGATGCCTTGGAACTTATATTGGTGGCCTTCCTGGTTGAATTGCATGGTTAAGTCCTTAAAATCCATGAGAATGGGACCCAAGGTCCTTAGCTAGTCTGCACCTAGCACAATGTCACAACCACCCATGTCAATAGCAAACATATTTGATTTGAGGTGGTAGTCATTGATTTGGAGATGCACATTTTCACAGCGCCCTCCACATTTCATGGAACCACCATTGGAAATCATAATTTGGAAATTGTTGACGGTATGGATGTAGCAATGGGTTTCTTGGGCAATGCGGCGATGAATAATATTATGGGTACTTCCACTATCAACCAGAATGATGACCTTCTGATGCTTGATGTAACCAATTAACTTGAGGTTTTGGGGGGTGGAGAAGCCAGTGAGAGCATTGAGGGAAATGATCGGTTCTACTTCGGGAGGGTAGGAGGGAGGGGTTATGTCAGTAATTTCAGGTGACTCAGGCACAATGGGAGTTTCAACATCCTCTTCCGAAATATCCTCAGAGATGGCCATAAAAATATTTTTTTCCTTACATTTGTGGCCCGGGAAATATTTTTCATCACAATTATAACAAAGGCCTTTGATTTGGAATTCAACCATTTCATCCCTAGTCAATTTTTGGATCTTTAATGGGGTGGAGGGAGTAGTGGGATTTATGGGTTTAGGGCGAGGGATAAAGGAACGTTTACGAGTTTGAGAAAATACAACTTGTTGTGCTTCTTTATCTTTTCTAGTAGCCTCCACACAACTTGAGGGTCTAGCCATGAGGACATGGACACAAATCTCCTCCTTAAGGCCATTAATAAAACACTCTTGAGAGAAAGCATCAATCATGCCCTCTGTTCGAAAAACTAGGCACTCAAATGCAGTTATGAAGTCTTTGATTGTTCCTAATTGTTTCAATTTTGTCAAATGACCCAAATGGTTGGTGTCAGTATCAAATCATTTATAAAGATTATTCACAAATTGGGTCCAAGCAATATACCCTTGACGAGAAGTTTTTCTCCATTGCCACCATTGCCAACGTTCTTGATCTAGATGGAGAACACCATACCTGAGTTTGGCCAAGTCATTTGTAATTCTGTATAAAGAGAAATAATGTTCCATTTGGGTGACCCAACCAATGGGGTCTGAGCCATCAAATTTGGTTACATCCACCCGCAGAAGGCATATGTCATGTTGAAAGTGATGGGGCTGAAAGGTATGGGAATGGGATGAAGGTTCACCTTCAGTTTTTTGATGTGCATCAGGAAAAGGGTCATCGGTAGGGATATTTAGTTTGGTACAGAGTGATGAAAAGAAAGATTCAATATGGGTGGTCAGTTCTTGTTTGACTTCCTCCATTGAGGACTGCACAGATGCATTTATGGTGGTATTGATGGATGTATCTCGAGAGGCAATAGTAGCACTGAGTTGTTTCACTTCTTTTTGGGTCTCGATGAAAATAGATTGCAAGGTGTTGAAGAGAGACTCCAGTTCTTGGCTACGTGTATGGGCCATGAGGATGGGTGAACTGAAAAGGGGCGGGCAGGGTCAAAAAAAAAAAATTTGCCGAAAAATGATATGGATGACTGTGATAAGGGTGAAGAGATGAATCCAATGGAATAGGTCTCAAATAATGGTGAAAAAATTTCCAGACTTTTTTTTTTATTTTTTTTACACTTGCGGAGTTACACTTTGGTCTGAAGAATACTGCAGTGATGAAATCCCCAAATTATTAACCAGAAAGAAATGTGTATTTACTTGGCAACCCGAACACAGTTGCGCGATAATAGATCTAGTCGATTTTAATGTGTTTATGTTTCTGTCCCCCAAGGGTTAGGTATTCAAGGGTTTTGTAGACAAGGGTTTTCCCTGTGCTATCGCTCTCTGATATACGTGCGGGGTCCAATAGTAGTACTCGGCCCAATATCTCAGGGCACTAACTAAGGAGGATAGACTGTACCCTTAGCCATACCACCCAACTATGCAGGTACTAGAGAGTATCTTCCCGAGTGTTGTTCTTGGTGACACTATAGCAAGCTGGTGGCCAATAGGTTTATCTAAAAAGGGCTTCAGGAAATATAGGCCAATCCATACACAGGTGTTGTCTGATGCGCTACCACTCGAAGGGGTACCAATATAGGTTACAATGGTGGCCAACAGATGTGTTCTTAAGAACCATTTGTATTTCCTGCATGTATGAATCCCTCAACTGCAGGTTTATGCATGTAATGACAGATCTCTGTGGCTTAAAGACGTTTTAATAGGTCTCTAGCCTAAAAAAAAAAAAAAAAAATCCCACAATTTTTGCCAAGGAAAGTGATCTGATACCACTTGGAAGATACCAGATATAATAAATACGCAGAACATAAATGAAATGCTAGAAATGGTATAATAATAGTAATATAACCAACATAATATCCACAATAACACATAAATAATATAAGAGCAACAACTGAAATAGCACTTTGATTTAGAAAACAATGTTCACGGGCCTCTTCGAGGGGGCAACCTCCAGTCGAGCAGTGCTTTGTTACAATAATCTCCAAGCTAGGGTTTTCATACCCTTGACCCTTATTTATACTAAATATGTCTATTAAGAGAAGCATGTAGAGGAATATCCTTCTAGAAGCGGAAGCTTCTATTAGGTCTTCTTACATATGCCTTATTCTATTTTATTGAAAGGCCTTATTAATATTGACCTTTATTACATCCGAATACATTGATCTACCTATGTGCGGGTTAGGACCTTAGCAGATGATGACAGGATGAGTCAGAAGTTTTCCAGAGATATGAAAAATGAGTTTGAAATGTCTTTTCTCGATGAGTTGAATTTATTTTTTGGATTAAATATATGTCAATGTGATAAAGGTATTTTCATCTCTCATACCAAGTATATCAGAGAAATGTTTGGAATGGAAGACTGCAAACATGTGAGTACTCCTATGAAGACTAGTTGCAAGTTGAGAAAGGATGATGAATCGAAGGATTTAGATCAGAGATTCTATAGATCAATGATTGAAAACCTACTCTATGTGATAGCATCAAGACCAAATGTGATGCAAGTAGTTGAAAAAGTTGTGATATTTCAAGTAGCACTGAAAGAAGCACATGTTATGGAGGTAAAAATAATATTCAAATATCTCAAGGCAAGAGAAGAATGTGGATTATGGTATCTAAAAGGGAAAGATCTATTTTCGGTCACCTACACAGATGACAGAATAAGTATAAGTGAAACATCCTTCTACTTGGGTGATTTTCTGGTATCGTGACCAAGCAAGAAACAATCTTTAGTATCTTTTTTCCATAGTAGAAGAAGAATATATTGCAGCGGCAACTTGTTGCACTCAATTTCTCTGGATGAAACCTTGTAGGATATATAAGTGAGGTAGGTAGAGTTGATGACAGAAGAAGTATAAGTGAAACATCCTTCTACTTGGGTGATTTTTTGGTATCGTGACCAAGCAAGAAACAATCTTTAGTATCTTTCTTCCGTAGTAGAAGAAGAATATATTGCAGTGGCAACTTATTGCACTCAATTTTTCTGGATGAAACCTTGTAGGATATATAAGTGAGGTATGATGAGCTCATTTCAATACTATGTGATAACACCAGTGCTATCAATATCTCAAAGAATCCAGTGATCAAGTATCAAGTATCAAGTATCACTTTATACAAGAATAGGCTACAAAGAAGAACATCAAGCTAGAGTACATTGGGACAAAAGAATAGATCGCATATATCTTCACCAAACCCCTTCCAAGGGAGAGCTTTAAGTATCTTCGACAAAAACTTGGAATATTTTCTGCCCCATGGTTATTCACACGACTTCATGCATAGTAAGATAGGGTGAGAATAGTGGAATACTTGAAGAATACAAGTCTAGAATATTTTGAATGCTTTTCATATACACCAAAGTTTTACACGAGGAAGCACCATGAAGAGAAAGAAGAGGCTTATAGATAGGGGGAGCAGCCCCAAGGAGGATTACCCTTTTTCCATTGATGGAAAAGGGGGAGAGAAAGAACATATGCATGGAAATGGAGAGAAAGAGAAGATGCATAGAGACATGGGGAGAAATGATCACAGGGGAAGCATGAGAAAAAGCATGAGGGTTCCCATGTCATGAGTTTTTCCATCAATTCCAAAGGTGGGATTGTTGGAAAGTTGGTTGTTATTGATGTCAACAAGTAGTGGATTGATTTCAAATGATGTGATGGGTGTATTTGGAGAAGTCTCCAAAGTGGTCCCCTTATGGCGTAGCTCTAAGCATGGCCCTCATGGGAAGAAGATTTGAAGAAGTATACAAGAAACCCATAAGTATGGTTATGGATCTTGTAGTTGATCATGGAATTAGGTCATGAAGGGAGAATTAAATGAAGGTAACTCATTCATGAATGGATATTCCTCATCATGTCATTTCCAATGATAGGTGGTATGCCACGTAGTTCTTCATGTTTGAGGATTTATGGCCTTGTGAAGTTAGAAGCCTCGAAGAATGGTCAAGAAGCCCCTAGTTGATTACAAGTCTTTAATGAAAGGGTAAAGTGGTTGTAACAAGAAATTCAAGAAGCCCCTAAGTTTAAGGAAAGAGGTTAGATAGAAAAATTATAAGCACACCTCAAAGAGTCATTCAGAAGTACATTCACTCACTTATTATATTGAACATGTTCTAGTGAACTAGTGATATTTTGTCTAAGTTTGAAATGGTAAAATATGAGATAGCGAAGACTGAGGATTACGGAAGTTTTGACATTGTATTGGTGAGTGGGAATCTCTAAGGAAACCCTATTTTGGTTGATCCCCATTGTTATGAGGAAAATATCTCTATAGATAGAGGTAAACCACAATAGATGAAACAAAACCCATAAATCAACTATAATGTCAAGTGTGCTATATAAATGAAATTCTAACAAGACATGGATAAGAGCCTACCTTTTCTGGACGTTTGAAGAAGACCATCATTGAGC
Source organism: Picea engelmannii (assembly GCA_009831015.1). Taxonomy (NCBI): domain Eukaryota; kingdom Viridiplantae; phylum Streptophyta; class Pinopsida; order Pinales; family Pinaceae; genus Picea; species Picea engelmannii. The sequence goes on along the minus strand of ML786708.1, from coordinate 145,619 downwards.
ACGCGACCCAAAGCTTTATACCTACAACTTGTCTTCAACAACCAAGATATGCAAGCATATGGTGATAATATATGATGTCAGCATATAAATTAGCATAATCCATTACCATACATGAAAAATATGCCCATGGAATAGTAATTCAAATATTTGCAAGATATCAATTGGACATAAAAGAGTATTTCTATTAAAATAATAAACAGAAGTACATAGGTGACAAATTTCTATAACAACACATATCGGAACCGAGAAACTAAGTCCCTCCAGCTGGGCATCCACCACTTCAATCCTCCACAAAGGAAAGCTCATATATAAGAGTTGATGAGGTTATTCATCACAAAGTAGGAAGATATTAGGGGTTGAACAAAAGAAGTTCATACTTTCAAGGACAAAGGGATGCAAACTCAATATCAAGTGAAATTTCTCTGGAGTGTCTTTTCTCTCCAAGTTGAATTGTTTATTAGGCTTGGATATGGCTCAATTTATAGCCTCCAAATGGAAATGAAGGTCGATTCAAAGCGTTTCTAGTATATGGAAGGTCAAGGATCATGCATCTCGTGACATGGCATGTAAACCCAACATATTTTTTTAATTTTTGAGCACCAAATCCGATGTACGTGGGATGTAGTGGAGAAACCTACATATAGGCTTGTTGTATAACTAATAGGGTGTGTATATGTACAAAAATGTGCATTTTTGGATCTAGAGTGAACAAAAAGGGGACTTCAAGTCTACAGAGGGAAATGGAAGGCCATCCAAGCAAGTTGCATGGAGTGAAGGAAAATTTCTTGTAATAGATGCCCCCTAATGTGTGAGGTCAGAGGACTATCTACGATGGCTGAAATAAATTATAATTTCCAAAAGTGGAGAAATGAAGACTTAGTTGGAAGTATTAGTTATCCATGAGAATATTACAATCCATAATGACTTTGTACACATGGTTTCCAATCTGAATTACACTGGAGATCCATGTGGAAATATATCAAATAGTTGTTCATGGCCATGAATAGGCAATACAAAGTAGACATATGCCATAGGTTTTCATAGTCACGAACAAGACACAGTGGAGTCTAGTCTCAAAATCAACTGAAGATTTATGTATCCAATGGTGTACAATCTGATCTCCCATGATCATTGAAGTCGTATAGGTATTGGTCCAATGAAAGACAACATCAGATAAGGAATGATGCTACTATAAGTTTGAGGTCTTCTACACTATTCATCGAAGGTGCAAGTCTACATCATGTGAATAGAGGAGTTGAGTTTGAACACAATGAGACATTGTTTGCTTACCAGTCATTAACGTATACCATTAACAAATGTGAGACAACCCACCAATAATGAAATTAGGTGTCAAGGCACCGAGTATATTCCACAAGTGTGAATATGGGTGTTGAGGTTGAACACTTGAAGAATCCATCAATCAAGAGACATTGATGTATTCCCAATTGTCAATGGCAGGAGAACCTGCCACTGATGACTGCAAGCCTCTAGGTACTCATAGGACTCTAGGTCTCATCTCCATAATATATGAGTTTAATTCAATGGAAGGAGACCCACTGAAAGGAGAGAATTAAGGCATCTCTAATCATCCAACACAAGGTACAAATAAATAGCTTGATGATTAGGAGGAGCTTGGACAAATAGGATGTTCATGAACAAACGACCATGTGTGTACCTTGCATGCACCATATGCAAGTAGTGCATGAAAGAGACCCTCTTAATAGTGATCAATAAGGAAAATTGTCGACAAAGCAGATGAAACCACCAATAGGGCTAATGGAATCCAAGACACTACATGAATCCCAATGTGTGAATATATTTATTACCGTTGAACACAAGGGAAACCCCCCAGTCAGTAACCAATGAGTAAATTTCATCTGTTGGGTTCAAGGTTACCTACCCATGATGAAAGTAGGACCAGGTTGCAAGGTGGGACAACAACTTCATCTGATTTTGAGATACATTGAGGGTATGGCCGACATGCAAAGTCAAGAGTTCTAAGAAATGGATGACATGGGCTTTAAACTTCCTTTGAACAAGAGCATGAGACATATGGATTACTTGGGAAACGTAGACTTGGTAATGATACTTGATAACAAAATTCGACACATGAGGCATCAACAAACTATCAATAAGTATTGGAAGAATAACCAGTCCCAGGAGTAAAATCTAAGTAACGAGCTCAGCTTCCTAACATCATGCTAAACCCAAAATTTGTATTAAAATGGACTCAAAAGTTCGTTCTTTGTTCAAAGGTGACATGATTTTTGTCGATACGAGATAATATTTTTTCCCACCCGTATGTTTTGGTTTTCATAAGAAAAGAAATGTTATGATACAGTCGCAAGTAAGAAACTAGTTCCAAGTAGTGGAGCATACCTATGCTCGATGCAAGGAAGTGAGTGTGGGGCATGGACACTCAGGGGGATGTTTCCTATAAGGGTAAAGGGTGTCAAGATGAAAAGGATATATGGAAGTCATTGCTTGGCTAGTGATTCAAATTGTGGAGGCAAGAGGCTTATAACGAGAAAAAGGAAACCGACAATCGGATCAATAATGCAAGAAGGATGGTGGAATGTGATTACAAATTAACTCAAAAATGTCCTTTTTCATATATTTAGTCCCCTAGGCTTGAAAAAGTATAAAACAATACCCAGGAGAACTATTCTATCCAATGGTGACTAGAGTATTCATTTTTTGCAAGTATTCTATTTGGTATGTAAAAGGGTTAAACTTATACAAATTAGACGTCCTTTCAAAACCATTTAACGAGTGTGAAAGAGACAAGTTCACTCGGCAATATTTTTTGTTTTTTCAGGATTTGAAAAAGAGCTTAACCAAGACTTGGGGGGAGTCCCATAGGTAATGGTCAGAATGCTTATGAGTAAGAAAATGGGATTCGAACGCAAAGTCATATTGTGACTATAAGGAAATATTGGTCCTATGGAATAACTTATGCATTGGCACCAAATGACACAAAGGTTCTAACTAGGGAACCCATGTTTGGTAAGTCTTTACCACTTAATAATGACACTTATAGTAGTAGTGAGAAGGTTCTATGTCGCTAACAAATGGGTTCATACCTAGGGTGTATGTACCACAGTCATAGGATAATGCAAGACTACAAAGTGGAGTGAAAACATATCCTATATGTCTGTGAAAGAGTATACATGTTGAAGGCAAGAATAGACGATATGACATTGGAAATATGTAAACAACCCTGGACAAAACCTCTAAAAACCAAGTATTTCCATTGCACAATTATTCCATAAGCTTAAAAATAGAAAAGAACTATAGAAAGTGGGTAAGAAAATTCCACTAATAGTAAAAGAAAGACATTTTACCATACCATTTGAGTTTATTCACTCACATAGTGTGTTTTAGGCCATTTTCCCATGATCTTCAAGTGGCAATTGTGGGAGATACAATCAACAGAATCAGCAACCGTCGGAACCAAGTAAGTTCCCATCTCATCTTCTTCAATTTCAATGGTTTAAATTTCAATTTTAGTCCCCATTTTTTTGTATAGAGGTCATTACATGGAAACTAGGATGTATGTGGGTGGCAGATCATCGGGTCACGTACACGACCGCACATATGTGGGAAAATTGAATCTTGCACGTGTATATGAATCCCTATATGTGAATTTGATAAGGTTGTCCCCGTACAAGTCCGTGAACAAGTTTTTGAAGGGTTTTAACTCAAAAAATGATCTTTCCTTTGTAGGATGATTATTGAATGGAGGGAAAGGGAGCATGAGGATATAGATGCAGTAGTGGGAAGAGATGCAAGGGCCCAAAAATATTTGAAGCAATGTGACCTTTATAAATTTTGAACTCTCAAAGGAATGAGGGCTCAATTGAGGTTGCTTTATTTACTGGTAAACTATTGGGATCCGAAGACAGAGTCCTTCAATCTCGATGGGAAACCATTGAGGATTGAAGTGGATGATATATACTTTGTCATGGGATTGTCTCATCGGGGCAAGGTGGTGAATCTCAAGGCCCGAGGGCCAGGAGGTGGTATGACTATGGAGGAGTACATTTCCACCCTCTTTCTTACAGACACAGATAAAGTAGGGAGCCAGCTTCCTATCAAGGCGATCAAGAACATGAGTCTAAAGATCATCGTGCTTGTACTCACATGGATTTTGGGATCATCCTGATTGTACCAGGAATAAATGCCACTCATTTTCTATGTGGTGGATTGTTTAAGACCCAATTTTTATGATTGGGTTACCTCACTGCTTGCCAACATGAAGATCTAGTTGACGAATTGCAAACAAGCGTGAATGAGAAATTCCAGATTTGCATCCATACTTTGTATTTTTTTCTTTGAGAGGGTTCCAGGTTTGATCCCTAGACTGGATATTACTCCATACAGACTGCACAATATATCCATGTCATGGTGGACCGATGTGATGATGTAGATAGGAGGTGGTAGGGTACCAACCCCCTACAATGATGAGGTTTTTTTCCGGTGGCATCAATAGGTCATAGCCATTGATGACTATCATTATGGAGGGATCGACTACAGAGGGGATCCTAACATGCCATTTCCACCAATTTCTGCCTATGGTGATATTGGTAAGAAATTATTTTTTATATATTTCATATTTTTGTGTTATTCAATTTTGATAAAGGAAAACTAAAAAATGAAAATATTTTTGTATGGTATCAAGTATTAACAATTTCTTTGTTACATGACATAGGTCTGTGATGGCCAGAGGGTTTCACACGACATCTATGAAGGGGTCGAGGAGATGATTTAGTAGGTGTGGATGCAGAGAAAGTGCTACAGAATGTGTAGGGGAATTTGTCTCAATTGATGCAAAAGATTCATATGGTTCAAGTGGAGGATCTGCCAGAGGCAATGAAACGACAGGTGGTGGGTGTACCCCATGTGTGGGTTTGACTATTTTGACATCTTGCAAACACTTTAATGTGCTATCATGATACACATTTGGAACCACATGAATATATTCCATGTTCATGCTATGTACTAGCCATATATGTACTTAGAGGGTCTGAGCCCCATTTTGTACTATGACACCATATTTTTTGGACTTGGAAGAATGAAATATAAGAAAATTTGGTCTTCGGCTTTACTTATATATGTTACAATATGTAAATGTATGAAATTGTTTTCTTTACTTAGTTAAGTGAAAATTTCCTATCTAAAATATAATTAACATATGCATCAGATACTTGATTATAACTTCTAGGTATGTGATTATAAATAAGAAAATAAAAGTATCGTTCCAAAATTCGTACCCGTAGGAATCGTCGGAGTAGAGTGGGATATCTCACATGGTAATTTTCGTTCAACTAGCATACGACTAACTGGGAGTCCAATAGAACTTATAAAGATTGAACACCATGTGAAATGGCATCGTGTTATAGATCTATAATGACTCTATACTCAACCACATTATTCGTTGATGGCTCTAGAAGAACACCACCTGAAGACACTAGTTGACCCTTGGGTGAGTAAATGACCCAAGCGACGGAAGCCATGTTCTGTGTATGATGACTTGCACCACCCACGAATCCTAAGTAAACCGAATATTCCATTCACATCTGCCAACAAAGGGAAAACTCAAGAAGAAATCCAATGATGCAAAGAAAAGATAAATAAGTATATACACTAAGATACAATAGTATACAAAGGTCATGCCTAATTTTAAGGGCTCAAGCGTAATACCTTTTAAGGTAGAGCCCATTTCTGGGCTCATCAATCATATTCCTCTCATAATATTCTAATTCATAGGATCCTGCCACATGGGGTTGAACTTACCTGCCCCCAACAGTTCTTTGGCTTGGTCATAAAGGAGAACCAAGTCACCCTTAGCATACTATTAGGGACAGACAGACTCATCATATTGAACCTTAAAACATATTTTATTCACTTCAATAGTTGTAGAGGCATCGCAACGCTGCTCAATGAGGTGCTCCAGGTGCATGAGGAATTCTTGAAGATTGGATGTGTTAGGTAGGATCTCAATTTCCAATTTAAGGGAAGTGATTTTGCATTCAATCGAAAGAATCGAATCCACACCATATACTAACTGACAAGGTAAGAAACTAGTGGAAGTATTTATTGTGGTTCGATATGCCCAGAGCTCAAGCTAAATCATCAGATTCCATTCAGATCTACATTGGCTGACATTTTTTTGAAAAATAGCCTTGAGATATTTATTCACTGCCTCTACTTGTCCATTTTCCTAGGGACAGTGAGGGGAAGAATGATCATGCTTAAACCCTAGTTTTGACGCTAATGCTTTCATCATTTCATTCTAAAAGTGACTTCCATGATTAGTGACAATTTATTTTGGGATTATGAACTGGGCTATAATATGGTTGAACACGAATAATGTTGTAGTCTTACCATCAAATTTAATGGTAGGCATGGATTCTACCCATTTAGTATAATAATCCATGGCCACGATAATATTTTGGTGCCCCCCAACTGAGGCTTGGTTGCAATCCATAAAATCCACCCCCTACTTGGTGAAGGGAATGACGATGATGATTGGGTGAAGAGGGGATAGGTGCAAGCACATTTTCTAAGCAAACACCTAGAAAGGGTGACACTTCTTGATCTCTTCAATGCAATCTTTAAAAATTGACAGCCAAAAATAACTGGCTCAAAATATTTTTTCAGTTATCGCAAGCCCGGATAAATTACCACCACATGCCCCACTGTGAAAATCATTGAGAAAAGCTTCATCTTCCTTGTGATTCAAGCAACGACATATTATATGATCCATCCCTCGAAAATACAAAATATCATCGATAATAAGGTATTTCTTAGCCTGATAACGTATACATCGTCGATCATCTCTCGACAAATGTTGGTGTAGCTTCAAGTTTTGAAGGTGGATCAAAATCTATCCATACTAGGGATTTGAAGATGAGATAAGGAAAATATTTTCATCTGTGAACGAATCATCATACAAAATTTCCTCATCTATTCAACAAAAGTTCGACATCAATTCGGAAAAAATTAGTGATTTCTTAGATTTCGTAGAAGAAAAATCGTGTCAAATTCTTGCAAAATAACAATCCATTTATTGTATTTCCCCCCCTTGATATGCCTGGTAAGGACGTATTGAAATGGATTGATATCCGCAACTATGATAGTTTTGCAAAGTAAGATATATTGTCGTAATCTCTGAACTGCATGTACAACGGTCAAGGCCAACTTCTCTATGTGGGACTATTTAAGTTCATGACCAATTAGGTTTCGACTGAGATAGTAGACAATGTACTCATGGATCTCATTGTCCTCCTCAACCAGTACCATACGCACCGTCCCTTCGGATGCAGCGATATAAAGAAAATAGTCTCTATTGTAGTCCAAAGGCTTCAACAGAGGCACCGATACCAAATATTTCTTAAGAGAATTGAAGGATTCATGGGCTCTCTCATCCCATATAAATAGAGTGTCCTTAAAAAAATGCTTGAAATCTTTAGTTAAATTGGCATAGTTCGCTATGAAATGACGCAGGAAGTTAGCCTTCCCTTGTAAACCTTGAAGTTGCCGAATGTTGTGTGTGGGAGGAAATCGAAGTATTTCCTCAACCTTCATGGTATCCACCATGATCCCATGCTCAAAAACTATGAATCTTAAAATACGACCATACCTAACTCAGAAGATGCACTTGTGAGGGTTCAATCAAATGTGATAATAATGGCATATCTCAAATACTATTCGAAGGTGAGTGGAGTGATCTACTCTATTGCAAGAGTGAGGAGCAAGATCATCTAAATAATCTTTGACGATATGCTTAAGATCATGAAGTGCAAAGGTAATGGCACATTAGAAGGTCCCTCCAACATTTTTAAGACCGAAAGGCATTTTCCGGTAAGCAAAGGTGCCCAAGGAAAAATAAACGCCATCTTGTGATGATCCTAGGGTTTGATCTGAATATTTTATACCCTAAAAATACGTCCATAAAGGAAAAGACTTTGCTTCTAGCACACTCATCAAGAATTTAGTCAATGAAAGGAGTAGGGAAGTTATATTTATGACAGGCCTTGTTCAGGTCTCTAAAATCTATACACATGTAGATGGTTTCTTTCTTTTTATTTATGGGAATGGGATTGGACACCCATTTGGTCAAGGGAACCAAGTATATGAAACCAAAATTAATTAGCTTCTCTACTTCTGCATTAATAGCAGGGTCCTTCCTAGGATTAACCGCTCTAAGACATTGTTGAATAGGTTTAGCATCCAGATAGATTTTAATCTCATGCTCGACAATGTTGAGGTCAATCCCTGGAATCTCTTCATATGACCAAGCAAATACATATCGGAATTATTTGAATAAATATGTGTATATCTGAATTTATTTAGGAAAACAATCCACACTGATATATGCGTTCTCGATTTTACTAGGGGTGTGAGAGATGTCAATCGCGATGGCAGGAGAAATATTTTCCATGTTTCCTTCGGTATAAATACCATGCATATCTAATGGAACCATGGTGTGACCAACCATCTCACTCAAGGTAGATCTAAAGTCATCATGTTCTAATCTAGATTTTATGAGCAGAATGAAATGAATGCAGATTGTTATCAAAATATGCTTAAAACATAATAACAGATATACAGTAAAATCAGTTTCTATTCAATAAGGAAATAAGTTGAAACTGTAAAATGCAGTGGAAAATAAGCTTGCTAGAATGGTGGCGACTTATCTTTGAGAAGATATGTGACGATTTCACTCATTCACCAGAATATGATTACAATGAGGCTCTCAAGGCCTTTTTACAATACATAGGAATGTCAAAAACCCTAGACATCTGAAAACCTAACCCTAGGATATGAAGTGCCAAAAGTCATCTGGGCCCCATTTGGGTATGTTAGTACATCAACTTCCCGGGGTTGTAACTTTTGCATACAATATATGTTTTAGGTGCACAATAGCTCATTGGAAAGATCTAGCCAAGGACTACACATGTTTCATGTGGCGATTCCTACACATGTTAACTATGGCGAGCCCTAAAAATGTTGTTTAGGGCCTCAAAACGGCCCCAAAAGTTAGGGACCTGAAAACTAGGAAAAAACTGCCAAAATGAGTCAGTTGGAATAGGTGGAATTCCACTGACATGCATTTGGATCATGTTTGATCTTAACAAGCTCCAGGAGAAAATAGGGTCAATGATGCATATTGTCCCAATGCCTATTAGGACCAACTATGGCCTCTAGGATGGCTTCATCTGAAGGTAAAGTATCATTGTGGAAGTCATGTGAACAAGATGATTGAGCGACCCATATGGGATCTAAAATAGGATCCACCTCATTTTTCCATGAGGAGGAAATATTTGGATCAGTAGTAGCATCAAGAATATCCTAATACACAACTTTTTCTACTGACAATGGCATTTCCATCCCAATGTGCAACTGGCCTTTGTATGACATAGTCAGGGAAGGTGAGTTCCAAGGGTCATTCAAATACAAAGTACGGAAAGGAATGGACCTCATCGACGATGAAGATTCACTAGAAATGGAATGAATATGGTGAGTTGGTGCCATGAAATTAAAACTAACCATCAAGGAGGAATACATCCCGACATCAACATCCTCACTTTCCTGCTAAGAATTATCAGTTACAGGGACCGAAGGTTCAACCAATGTAGTGGGACTAGCATGTACAAAGGAAAATTGATCAACCATCACTATCTTCCCTTCATGAGGAAAACATAAAGTGCAGAAAACTGACGACACAACGACTATGATAGCATAGGTCCAATTATGCCCTAGTAGTAAATTCTATTTGATAGGTGCATAAACCACCTCGACATCAAACTCCACAGTCTTTCCAACTAACTAGACTAGAAAAGTGAGAAGGATCCTATGGTATCAAAACAAATTCTTATCAAATGCATTCAACATAGTCATAGATTGAGACATGGTTGGAGAGCCAATGGATTTCCAACATGTTAGGGACATCACGCATGCCGCAACACCTTCATCAATTATAGTACGTTTGATGGTAATATTTGTGTACTCCACATAGATTTGAAAGGCCACGTGGTAAGGTAAGTGAGGATTAACATATGTGACATGTAAAATGATAACCTTTGAGCCACATAGGTCTAGAGATCCTAACACGGATAAACAAGGTGTTCCTCTGTGAAGGACATTTCTGGAGCACCTCCAAAGCCAATATCGCACATGGGGTTTGGCCCAAATATTCAACAATTAAATAGTTCTGGGAAGCTTTGGAATTAGGATTGTGGGTAGATTTCTTTAGTACTCCTTTCGAAATACGAGATGGAGGTTCCGGCTTATTGATCTATAAGGGTTTTTCTGAGGGAGTAAGAGGATCTTGACTTATAAAATTCTATGAAGAGCCATAATCACAAGATCGAGTGGCTACATCAATATGAGACTTAACCATATTGATCCATAAATGGCCACCTTCATGTTTCGAGGGGTTTTGACTCCCACTCAACACATTTCCATTGTTGGAGGTCTCCAATGCCATAAGTTGATTATGTGGAAACGGGTTTGTCAACACAGCAGGTGGTTGTGATAAGAGCCTCGAGGCTTCCTTTATTTTTGGGAATAAGTGGGTAAGGTTATAATATTTACAAATTTTATAGGGAAACTTCAACTTATTCTTCTCTTTCTTGTCCCGACCATCATTATTATTAGATTTATCATTATTATTCTCATCCTTGACTTTATTATTATTTTTCCCACCCTTACAATTATTACCTCATCCTTTCTTCTTAGTCCCTCATGTTTGTTGGTTACCATTCAGGTTAGGTGACAACTGTACATAATGCACATATGTAGACTGGGTGGTGGTGGAGGACAAAGTTGAATCTTGTCCTGCTACAGGCTGGCTTAGAGACAAATCTTTCAGCCGATTCATCACCAATTTTGCAGTCTTTGCATTTGTGGAGCCTATGATGCCATTAGCATGAGGTTCGGGATTTTGTATAGGATCATGGTTTGACCATGGTGCATGGGGGAGGATTTCATAAAGAATCCCATATTGAGCATATATAACGTCCAATTGTTTGGATTTAAATATGGCTTGTTTCTCAGATGCTACTTTATATGTAGAGACATCCTTCGAAATATAATACAACAAATACTTAAGGAACCATTCCAATAGAAAATATAGAGGAATGAAGGATTTAATCAACCTCTTCCATATGCGCCACTCTTAGATATGATCGGATATGTGTGTGGATTTATATTGGTGAAGGGTCAACAAAATTTCTAGGCCGACATTGTAACAAACCGATAATTGGAAGTGATTGAGAAAAACCAATACCATTTGATTGAAAGTAACATATGTTCCCTGGGTATCTCAATGTACCATTCCGCGAAGACCCCCATGAGGGTGCATTGAAATAGCCTCAAACAAATAGAATCATCATTTAGGGAGTTAGATGAGAACCATAGATGAAAAGTAGTCACATGATCACCCAGGTCCTCACCAGTCTTTCCCTCGAATTTGGGAATTTTTGAAGGAAGCTCATTGGGGACGGGAGGGCCTGACGGATCATGAATCATAGGGGAATTCATTACTTCAGCGAATCTAGAATATTTAGCATGGCCAGAAAAGGGATTCGAGGTTGTAGCATCTGATCCCATGCTCCCAAGAAATATTGATGGACTGCAGACCATCCAAGGTTCTAGTGTATACCATGTCCCTATCTGGTAGGATAGTATCCTCCTCCAAACTGATTCATGAAAGGTTGTAAGGGCACCATACACGTGGAAGTGGCATGATGAGGATTATATATCTTTCCTCCAAATGAAGGAACTTCGTCCTAAGGGTTTCCCATACTATGAAATTGACTCCCTCTGGATGGAACACCAGAGGACAAAGGGGGATTCTCCATATTAAATGTGTTTGTCAGAATCGACATGGAGGAAGAGGGAATGAAGGATGGAATATAGGAAGTAAATTGACCGCCCATTTGAGCACTCTATCCCAGAGCATTGAATCTAGGATTAGTCCTGGAGGAAGGAAGACTCCAACTTCCAACTATAATATTCACTTGGGGAATATGACCTCCACCAAAAGATAAAGGAACGAAAGAAGGCATTTTTCTCCCATACCCAAAACTAGGATTCACATTAGTCGTTGAAACATAGGATGAGAATTTTGATGTCATGTCAGGAATACCAAAAGAAAATGGATTAGAGACCGAAGGTATTGACTGAGGATCATTATTTGTCATACTAATAACAAATATGAAAGGGTTCATTATCGTGGGATGAGTAGAGCTCACAGGTTGGGAAGCACTAGATGAAGGATCCTCTTGCACCCAAATTATTGAGGATGAGGGAGTCGAGGTGATCCCATGTTGATTGTGGAGATTGATTATCTTCCTGATTCAGAGGTCTTTGTTTTCATCTATGTTTATACCACATTAATACTTTGCACCACGGAAGAATGTACACTCCTCCATGCGGGGGAGTGCAGAGGGGGGGATACCCTCCCTCCAAGGTCCAGGGGAAAGAAAGCCCCCGACAGGGGTTCAGGGGACAACGTTCCCTGATAGGGGTTCATAGGTGAATCCCCTAAAGGAAACTTTTCCTTGTAAATGTATATTGTAATTTCATAGTAAATCTGGACCATTCATTATAAGGTCGCAGATATGACGGTAGAATTTATGTTAGGGTTATTTTCCCTAGAAGACAACCCTATTTTATGAGGGAAATGTATTGTGGTTATGTATCATTACGAATATTGTATTATGAGTGAGGATACTATGAGAGAAAGAAGAGGAAGTTATAGAATGTGTGTTGTAGGTTGTATCCCTTCATTTGTTGGATTATAATAAAGGAAGGATCTAGAAATTTCTCTGGTGGACGTAGCCTACACTGGGTGAACCATGTATATCTGTGTCTCTATTGTGTTGTGTATCTTCTATGTTTTATTTCTAAATTTTTTTAATTTTATTTCTCTACAATCTTATGTTTATAACAACTGGTATTAGAGAGAAAGATAACTTGCAGGAAAAGAGGGTTCTTGGTTCGAGTGGGAGCAATGGTAGAAGATGGAAATTTTAGGGTTAATAAATTTAACATCCAAAACTACTAGTTATGGAAGATGTTGATGGAAGATTATTTATATCAAAATGATCTATTACTACCATTGGGTGGAATATAAAAGAAGTTGACAACCATGGAGGAATAAGAATGGGAGGCTCTTGAGAGAAACGAACTAGGAACGATATGACTGAGCCTAGTAGCATCGGTGGATTTCAATATTTCGAAAGAAAAGACAACGAAGGATTTGATATAAACATTAGCTAAACTGTATGAAAAACCCCCAGCATCCAATAAGGTATTTCTAATGAAGAGATTATTTAATATGAAGATGTCAGAAGGTGGGTATGTTGCAGATAATTTAAATGAATTTAATACGGTTACCAATCAACTAAGTTTTTTAAAAGTGGACTTTTATGTTGAGTTCAGGGCTCTTCTGATATTGTGTTCATTGCCATAAAGCTGGAATGACTTGGTCATGGTTGTAAGTTGATTTTTCTCTGGTTCAAACACTTTAAAATTTGATGATGTCGTTGGTGTTATCCTTAGTGAGGAAATGCGACAGAAGAGCACAGGTGAGACATCAAGTAATGTGATAAACATGGAGAATAGGGGAAGACAAAAGGATAGAGGAAAGGGATCAGCAAACTGCACGAATTCTAGGAAGGAAATATCCAAATCCAGACTCAAAAATATAGAGTGTTGGAATTTTGGGAAGAAAGGACATATGAAGAAAGATTGCAGAGCTCGAAAGAAACAAAGAGATGGACGTCAAGAGAAAAATCAGGAAGCAAATGTATCAGGTGATCTATTGAAATATGCTTTGATTTTTTCTATAGATAACATTTCTGAGTCTTGGGTAGTAGATTCAGGGCCTAATTTCATACCATACCCCATAGGAAACATATTCTAGATTATTTTCAAGGTGATTTTGGATTGGTTCATTTGGGTGATGATGCACCATGAAAAATTGTTGGAATGGGAATGGTAAAAATAAAGAAAACGAATGGAAACCAGTGGTTGTTGAAAGAGGTAAGACATGTTCCAGATATTAGAAAAAAACTAATTTCAATAGGGAAGATGGAAAGTGAAGGTTGTATATCCATATTTATAGATAAGGTGTGGAAGGTCACCAAAGGATCATTGGTGATAGCAAAAGGAGAGAAGGTAGGTACATTGTATTTATGTACTGGTAATATTGACTCTTCTATCTCTTAAGATTCTACAGGAGTGGATGCATCATTGTGGCATCAAAGGCTTGGAAACATGAGTGATAAGGGAATACAGATACTTCACAAAAGAAATTTGTTACTGCATATTAAGAAAATTGATTTGGATTTCTTTGAGCATTGTGTTTATGGAAAATAGAAGAGAGCAGATTTCTCAGAGTTGGAAAAGAAAACAAGAGTGAAAGGTTAGATATTTTTCATACATATGTATGGGGACCATCACGGGTATCATCTCTTGGTGTCTCTCATTATTATGTTACTTTTATTGATGATGAAACTAGAAAAACTTCGTTTTATTGCATTCGACAAAAATATGATGGTTTTTATACTTTTAACAAATGGAAATTTTTGGTTAAGAATGAGACATGGAAAAGGTTGAATTGTCTCAGATCAAACAATGGAGGTGAACATTGCAACAAAGATTTTGATGATTGCATTTCATACCATGGGATTCGTAGAGAGAAGACAATTCTAGGAACACCACAAGAAAATGGTGTGTCAGAAAGGATGAACATGAAAATCATGGAGCGTGGAAGGAGTATGAGATTGCATGTTGGTCTACCCTTAAACTTTTGGGAAGAGGTTGTAGATATTGTTGTTTACTTAATAAACAAAGGACCTTCAATCTCTTTGGATGTTGGAATTATAAAGGAGGCATGGACAGGTAAAAAGGTAAACTATTCTTTTTTGAAGACTTTCAGTTGTGAAGCATTTGTCCATATTGATAAAGAAAATAGAAAAAAGATTGACACAAAATCCAAGAAGTGTACCTTTATTGGATATGGTGTTAATGATTTTGGTTATCGCTTATGATATTATGAAAATAACAAAATAATTAGGAGTAGAGATGTCATATTCAATGAGAAGGTCATGTACAAAGATCAAGTGTAGGGAAATATACAAGAAAAAAAGAAAAGAATGCACAGTTTTTGATGAGATCACTGAAAAAGAAATTCCAACGGAACCAGAAAATAAATTGTACAGCAGCAGGAGTAGCAGGTACCTCAAAATTTTGCAAGTCTTTTTATAAGATATACCAGGTTAAGTATACCCCCTGAACGATACTCTCCTTTAATGTATTATTTATTGTTAATTGATTCTGGTGAACCAGAATGTTATGAAGAGGTAATGTAGGTAGACACCAAAAAGAAGTGGGAGCAAGGAATGAAAGAGGAAATGGATTCCCTGGTAAACAACCATACTTTGGATTTGGTTCAGTTTCCTGCATGAAAAAGGGCATTATAGAATAAATATATTTACAAGTTGAAGGAAGAAGATGGAGGCAAAAATCAGTACAAGGCTAGACTTGTTGTAAAAGGGTTTTTACAAAAAAAAGGTATATATTTTTATGAAATATTTTCTCCTATTGTTAAAATGACTTCAATTAGGAATATCTTAATTCTTGTGGAAGTAGAATATATACATCTTGAACAATTAGATGTAAAAACAACTTTTCTCTATGGGGATTTGGAGGAAGAGATTTCTATGCAACAACCATAGGGGTATGAGGTCAAAGGGAAGGATAATTTAGTATGCAGGTTGAAGAAGAGATTTTGTGGACTAAAGAAAGCTCCAAGGAAGTGGTATATGGAGTTTGACAAGTTTATGATAGAACAAGGTTATAGTAGATTTCATTCAGATCACTATGTTTATTTTAAAAGGCTAGAAAATGGAAGCTATATTATCTTGCTATTGTATGCAGATGGCATGCTTGTTGCAGGGTCTAATATGCAGGATATAAATGTTCTCAAGAAGAAATTAGATAATTCATTTGGGATGAAGTATTGGGGTGTTGCAAAGAAAATCCTTGGTATGAGAATAACAAGAGATGGGAAAAATCGCAAATTGACATTGTCTGAGGGTGAGTACATAGAGAAAGTGTTGGAGAAGTTTAGAATGAAGAATGCAAAACCAGTTAGTACACCTTTGGTCAACCATTTCAAATTAACTAAGGAAATGTGTCCCAAGACACAGGAGGAGATAGAATACATGTCTAGGATCCCTTATTTATCAGCAGTTGGCAGCTTGATGTATGAGATGGTTTTCACAAGACCATATATTGTACATGCAATGAGAGTTGTGAGAAGGTATATGAACAATCCAGGTAAAGAACATTGGGAGGAAATAAAGTGGATTCCCATATATTTGAGAGGTACTGCTACTCATGCATTATGTTTTGAAGGTTCAGACACTATTCTACAGGGATATGTTGATTCATATATGGCAAGTGATAAAAATAGAAAGAGGAGCACCACAGGGTATTTTTTTACTATAGATAGAACAACAGTAAGTTAGATTTCGAAACTGCAAAAGGTTGTTGCACTTTCAACAACAAAAGTAGAGTATGTTGCTTCTACAGAGGCTAGTAAAGTGATGATTTGGTTACAAAGGTTTATGGAGGAATTGGGAAAGAAGAAGGAGAATAGCAAGTTGTATTGTGGCAGTGAGAGTGCCATTCATATTGCAAAGAACTCAACCTTCCATTTGAAGAGTAAGCATATACAACTCAGGTACCATTTCATACGATCCATCTTGGAAGATGGACATTTGAAGTTGGAAAAGATACACACTATCCAGAATCCTGCAGACATGTTAACAAAGGGAGTAACCAGGGAGAAATTGAGTTCCTTCTCAATTTCAGTTGGTATTCAAGCATGAAGATGAAGATGAGAAATTGTTGAGTTGTTGAGATCAGTCTCCAAGTGGGAGATTGATGGTTTTGGAGCCTAATTATATTCCTAATTCAGAGGTCTTTATTTTCAACTGTGTTCATACCCCATGAAGACTTTACACCCTGGAAGAATGTACACTACTCCACATGGGGGAGTGCAAGGGGGGTTAGCCTCCCTGCGGGGTCCGGGGTTCATGGGTGAATCCCCAGAAGGAAAATTTTAATTGTAAATGTATATTGTAATTTCATAGTAAATTTGGACCATTCATTATAAGCTTGCATATCTAATGGTAGAAGTTATGTTAGGGTCTTTTTCCCTAGAAGACAACCCTCTTTTATAAGGGAAATGTATTGCGGCTATGTATCATTGTGAATATTGTATTCTGAGTGAGAAGACTGTGAGAGAAAGAAGAGGAAGTTACAACGGGTGTGTTTTAGGTCATATCCCTTCATTTGATGGATAATAATAAAGGAAGGAACTCACAATTTCTCTGGTGGACGTAGCCCACACTAGGTGAACCACATATTTTTGTGTCTCTATTGTATTATGTATCTTCGATGTTTTATTTCCAAATTTGTTTTATTTTACTACTCTGCGATCGTATTTTTCTAACATCCCACTAATCACACAAGAGAAGGGAGTCAAAGGACTCCTCGAGATGTTCATATCTAAGTTAGTACTCGTAGTTGGATGATCACAAGTCTTGGAGGTGGAGATATATGTACAACACTTATTAACTCTATGCCTTTTAGAAGGAAGATTCGGTAAAGGATAAAGACGCGGTGGTAACTTCAACAGATGAATATATCGGTGAGAAGGTTGGTATTTCTCCATGTCAATTACTCAGAACTCAAGATATAATACAAAATCCTAAGGCCAACTAATAATCAGAGAGCACACCAAAATAAAGAAAAAAGGCCAATGCACACAAGCATGATATAATGGTTGAAAAGGGGCCTCTCAAACTAAAGTTGGCACGCCTTGACAAGAGGGACCTGATACTCCACAACAATAGAGTGGAGGTATCTGAATTAGTTATAAGTTCCCTCATAGGTTTAACGACGCAGTCGGTCATATCCCCTTGGAGAGGTAATCCTCCATAAAGGTTGTGTGTTTTTCGACCCTTATTTTACTCAGGGTACCTACATAATAATTGTTATCCACATTTTTGGTTATCAAGATGATAATATGATTATGTCATGATGATGGAAGATCAAACTCTTCATTAAGAACATTTTCCAAAAGAAGGTTACACTTATCATTTTCTCAAAATCACATTTTTGGAAATAGTTCGCAGGCTACATATATACTCTCCTGCGGGAATCCTTAATTTCTGCATGTTGCATTCATCTTGATTGCGGACTTTCCGCACTGTGTTAATGGTTAGGGTGCGGACATGTTTCTAAAGGAAGAAAATGAATAAGTTCTCGATCCTTCTAGAAGGAATCTTCTAGAAGGGTGAGTTGGAGTTCGAATGGTTGGCA
>ML786708.1:98477-115068 GCA_009831015.1 Picea engelmannii | reverse complement strand
ATGAACACCATCCATTTCTCTTAGTTCGTTCAATAGTTAGATCTAGGGAAAGAGTAGTATTCTGTTACGGTTTGTTCCAGATCCAGGTGGATCTGGGGAGATTGGTCTGTGTCTGCACTCACGAATTTATCCATAAACAATAACCCATGCAAGTAACCTATGTGGATAACTATGTAAAGAAACTAGATTCACCATGATATAACCAATGTGCAGGCGAGTAGTCGCAAGTCCGATCCACCATATGGGCAGGGTAGCAAAGCCTGAAATCTTGAAATCATCGCCTCTCACGGAGGTAAAGGTACTATAAAGACCCCAAGATATGAATAGAACCCTAGAAATATCTCTAACGCTAGGAAAATATTAGAGGGATATCTTTGCAACCAACTTCACGTGACCTCATGCTTAACTTTGGTGTGAGCGGAGCCTCCTCACATCACCGATTACATAATGAGTTTCGCCACTCCCTGGTTAGACACATACATTGATTTTTATATCCTTGGAGAAGTTTACTCACAAAATCCTATTCCAAGGCCCTAAATCTTATACTTGTTTGTGTACCCTGAAAAATAAAATCGTTTCTAATCAATTTTAATTAATCAATGTTAATTTTAATGGCTTCTTCTTACTCAAGAGGTGAGGTTGTGAAACTGATGGTATTATGACTGAGCATATAAAATAAGAAAATATAAAAACATTGTTAATTACTAGTCATGAATTTCAAAGAGATTGTATGCTTCAAAATGAAATTTAATCAATGCAAAGTAATCAAAAGAGAAAATTCCATAAGTACAATGAAAGTAAGAAAACATTTTTGTATTTTCAATATAATGAAAAGAAAATGAAAGGACTGAATAAAAATCTCGCAAATAGGCCCTACTGCAAACAAAAAGAGACAAGCCAAGCAAGATACCAAGAAGAAACTACTTATACCTATATGCAAGGACAATCAATGAGAAAGATAACAAGAAAAGATTCTGACCAAAAAATTCAACAATAAAAAGGCTTCTTATCACTTTGTAGGCACTTAACAGTCAAAATAGGAACCCAAGAACACTCAACAACCAACAAAACTCACCAACAAACACCAAAATTGGCCAACAAGACTTAAGAGATGATGTACATGATTTTTTGAGCAAAAAGAACATATATGCACTCCCTAAAGGCAGATAGCTCATGTATGTACATGTCTGTCAAGGGAAAAATTGCATATACCAAGAAAAACATTGTCAAGGCAAGGGTTAAGCCTAGAAACTCAGATACAAAGAAAAATATAGGTTGTCAAGAAACAGGCGACAAGGAAACTCGGGCAAAGAGAGAGAAAATCAAGGAGAAAAATACTCAAAACCCCCCAAAAAAGGATTTTTCCCTAGTGGAGTCGCCAATTTTTTTACGAGGAAAATCTCTCTATGGTTAGGGGTAAACCACAACAGATGGAATGACACCTAGAAATCAAATCTAATCTCAAGTATGCTATATAAATGAAATGCTAACAAGACAAGGCTAAGATCCTACCTTGTCTAGACATTCAAAGAAGACCATTGTTGAGAACGCAATCCAAATATCTATACCTGCAACTTGTCCTCAGCAACTGTTGTGGGTGGGAAATCCCCCTACGGACTAGCACTAAGGGTTTAGTAATGCATGTAGAAAATAACCTTCGAAAGTATCCTACTTTTTACTATTATCCCGACATAGACTCCACATTCATGCTTAAAACACAAGGATAAAAGGATGTGGTAACTCTACCTTTAACTCCTCGCTCGTTGTTGATCCTTTTACATTCGGTTTCTCCTTGACTGCAAGTCTCCTCCCAAATCTAACCTGCATTCACAAACAGACAAAAAAAGAACTACAAACATGCATCTCATATATGAATTAGTGGGTTAGAGGTTCCAAAAATATAAATCAAATTGAATATTGAACACCTCATATGGCAGGACGGGAAAAGTAATTATTTCTATTAACCTCACAAAAGTCAGTTACAATGGTGAGATCGGCTACTGCTCCTCGAATCAGGTCTTGGGATCTTCTTCAACTGTGCACCAACCGCTTCCACATATGCTTCTCCTCTTCAATTATCACGCAATGGTTGCAAAAGGTTGGGGCAAGGGGAATGTCATAGAGTTTCTTTATAATTATTTTCCTCCTTAAAATGGGACCCCTACCCCTCCTTTTATAGGATGAAAATGGCTAGGTATTTGGTTGAATGACCATATGTAGGTGGTCAAATAGTTTTAGGAAACCTACCCGGAAATTTGTATTCCATCTACAACTTTATATTTTTCGTTCTTTTGTAGGTATACACAGGCTGTAGTGGGTTAGCTATCATATACACGCATGAAGTAATGGAGAAGGATGTGTGTGCCCTCAAAAAGGGTGCTTTTAAGAAGTGTTGTTCAGTAGTGGCTTGGAAAAAATGGAAAATGAGATGGTCTGATGCCAGGTATGCATGTCTATTGCAAATTAGAGTTATAACAGATGCCCCCTAATGTATGAGGTCAGAAGAGCATCTGATGACCGATTATCAATCTTTACCAATGTATGAAACAAGTGAGCCTAGGGACTAGAGTTCGGGAGATGCCATATGCAAAATAACAACTGTCTCACCAAGGTGGGCATACCCATGCTCGGGATGAAATAAAATCATGGTTTCCAATCAAATACACTGTAGATCCATGTCATATAACTATATAAAGTGTAGCCGTGAGAAATACACAGTGGATCTACATCTCGAAATCAAAAATATATACATGTATAGTATCCATATTCCAGAAGCTAATAAGGCTCGATGGTTGGAGATGAGGCCTTCAGATCTCAAGCAACAACTTTAAAATATTCACAACTCGGGTAGGAGTTTAATAGAAGTATACGACTTCACTACCCAAAGGTCCTTGATGGCTTCTGAGGAACGAACTAGAGGATCTTGATGATCAAGCTAAGGGATTCATTGATTTCAAACAAAGACTTGATTGGAATTTTAGGATGGTCGGGCATGAGGGAAAGAGACAAACTGCAAAGGGTCCAACTCAATCTTGGTAAAAAATTCCTTTGGACAATAGCACGACAAAAGATGAGACTCAAACAGCACGGTATTTGACATAAGTCTATGATGCAGGAGGCAACGCAAACTCTCCAAAAGTTTGGAAGAATAACCAAATGGAGGAGGACACAACTCTATGTAGCGATAATAGCTTCCTAAGGTCAGGTTAAATCCCAAAGCTTGAAGAACAAACAGAAGGGTGTGTTTTTTCCAAGGGCGACTCATTGTGCTACCAACAAAAAGAAAATACTTTTCCCTTCCTCTTTTTGGGGTATATTTGATTTTTTTGTCTTTTTCAATAATTTTGGAAAGATTGAAAAAGAATAAAAGAATGCTATGTTACAAAGGAGGATTGAGTGTCACAGACATACTAGTTTCAAATGCAAGGAACACATGGATGCTCAGAGCAAAAGGATATATGTAGGAAAAGTACACTCGGGAAAAATCCTCTGTGGGAAAAGGTGTCAAGACGTAGAGGCAAAGAGATATAGGGCTTGCGTATAAGGCATGCTTCAGATGGTTTAGTTGAGAGCAACATGAAGCCGGTGTTAGGCCAAAGACACAAGTATGAAAATGTGATTAATAAGACACAATGGTAACATCCTTCGATGTGGTTTTAATGAGCCCAAAGAAGGTAAACTCGATGGTTTTTCATATTTAGAGAGTCTAAAAAAGCGTAAAAGGAGATTCCACTGGGGTACATTTTTTTAAGTTAGTCTTAGTCGGTTCAAAAAAGGGGTAAACTAGCACCGAAAAGACGTCCATTCAAAACCATTTTAACGAGTGTGATACAGACAAGATCACTCGACAATTTTTTCATATTTTAAGGAGTCTGAAAAAAATAGTAACTATGGACTCTGTATGGGATGTTCTTCTAGACCATTTTAACGAGTGTGAAATAACAAGATCAGTCGATGATATTTTCAATTTTAGGGAGTTTGAAAAGAGCTTAACTATGGACTCTGTGGGGGTTCCTTTTTCATAAATTTAGTCTCTCAGGCCTGAAAAAGGGGTAAAATTATACCTGAGAATAATCTTCTAGAGAACCAAGGCTCCTAGAGTATACCTTTGTTCGTAAATTTGACCATTCGGACCAAAAAAGGTGTAAACTAATTCCAGACAGACATGCCTTCAAATTTCATTTTAGCAATTGTGAAGGTTAACAAGATCGCTCGGCAATATTTTCATTTTTATAGGGTCTGAAAAGGGATTAAAAGAAGACCCGTTGTGTTTTGGGAGTCCTGGGGGTGAGGTCAAGCGAGATAATGAATCGTGCAAATAAGGCTCATACTCATAATCAGGAAAAACTAAAAAGGACTCCCCAGCCTATAGTCATTAGTGACAGCATGGACGCCAAAATGCAACCAGGATCTACCTAGGGCACCCATGTACAAGTAGGCTCTACCACTAAATTATGACACTTCTATAGAAAAAAGAGGGTTCTGCATCACAATTCGGTGGGATCGATCCTATGGAAAAGTGAAAAAGACAACGAGGTGCAACTAGTGGAAATCGAAATCTATCTTATATTCACAAAGTTGAAAAAATGACTTTTCACCAAAAGACCTTTTAAATGATCCAAATCACCAAAAAAAATCCAAATACCCAAAGTAACACTTATTGTAACATCTCCTATGAAACTCTTGAACCATATAAAATGATTTTTAGATTAGAAAAAACGACAAAGGGATCTAAAAAATGACAAAAAGTGGCCAAAAATTCTATATATAGAAGTTGGCAGCTCATTATCACCATTGCTAATTGAGAAATTGACTAAAAGCCAAAAATACCCCTTTGTGAAAAGAGTTAATTCGAGGAGCCTCAATGGATGAAACGAACTTCCACTTGGACCAAGTAAGTACATACTAACCCCTCTTGCAATTCAATTTTTCCTTTATGCATTTAAATTTTTTTTTTGAATGGGCATCAACCTTTAAAAAGGTCGGCCCTACGTATACGCGGGTTTTCCTATGACAGCCTGCATGTGCACATGGGAAGGAGAAAAACTACACACCTGCACACGCGATTATGCACACTACAACCCGCCTATACCCTCCATTTTATGGAAAAAAAAATTAAAAATGCAAGAGTCAACCCGTCTGAACTTTGTCTATTACATGATATATGTTCACTAGAGAGAGAGAGAGCATGAGGACATTGATATTTTGGTTGAAAAGGACCCTGATGCTCTTGCCGCATTGTTGCAATGTGGTTTGTTAAAGTTTTTCCATTGTCCTTTCATGCGGGCACAACCAAGGTTACTGAATGCCTTGGTTGATTATTGGCATCCTGATGCTAAGGCCTTCATGCTTGAGGGACAGTCGTTGACTCCAATGACCAAGGATATCTACTTTCTGACTGGCCTCTCAAGGAAAGGGGAACTAGTCAATTTTTTCACATTTCCCTCCGGGCCTCACAACATATCGGAGTTGATTGGAATCCATTGTGAAGCTGACATAGAAAAAACGGGCACACAGGTGCCAATAAGAAAGATTTCAAACTTATCACTAAAAGTGATAATGTTTCTCATTAGGCGGATCACTGGGTCTGCATCTTTGCATCAGGCTTCATGGGCGCACATGAATTGTGTGATTCAGTTCTTAAATGCACAAATTTTTTATTGGAGCACCACATTACTAAATTGTATGAAGAGGTAGCTAACAGAGTGTTGAATGCAGAGACACAGAAACCTTGTATTTGGGACTATTCTTTGTGATTTCTTCTTCTTCGAGAGTGCCCAGTTTCAGTCCTAGAGAGATGATACAAGGGCACTAGGCCTCTCACCCCGCACTATGAAGATGGGTAACATTGTTTCCATGATAGGGGGGAGGAAGGACTATTGAGGCCTTCGACAAAAAGTTTTTTGCTTGGTGGGCATGACAGATTCCGGCCATAGAGGACTACCTCTATGCTCGGATAAAATTTTCTAGAGATCTTGAGATGCTAGTACCTCCCCGACAGAAGTGAGGAGAGATGGGTAAGTTTGTTTTTTGTTTTCTGAAGTTATTTAATTTTTTTGTTTTTTTATATATATCAAAAAACACAAAAATTAAAGATGGGCAACGTTGAATATGGGCAACGGTGTTGCCATGACAGGGGGGAGGAAGGACTATTGAGGCCTTCGACGAAAAGTTTTTTGCTTGGTGGGCATGACAGATTCTGGCCATAGAGGACTACCTCTATGCTTAGATAAACTTTTCTAGAGATCTTGAGATGCTAGTACCTCCCCGACAGAAGCGAGGAGAGATGGGTAAGTTTGTTTTTTGTTTTCTGAAGTTATTTAATTTTTGTGTTTTTTTATATATATCAAAAAAAAATTGCGTACCAAAAGTATCTGACAACGATGTATTTGTTCTATGCACATGTAGAGCCAGTGCCTCCAGTGGACTTTTCGAGGAGTAGGCAGCGTCCTCGACCAGAGGTAGGACCAGCTACGGTCGGTGGACCAGCAATAGCAGAGGGACCTCCGGCCAGAAAGGTTGAGAGAGTATTGAGACGAGTAGAGAGGAACCTCACCGCACTTACTCGGATAGTCCCCATGGTGGATATCGAGGATCTCCCACTGTACGTGTAGACTCATGTTGTTGGGGTACCATGGACCTGGGTCCATATTTTTTGGCGTCTGGCTAACGTTTTTTTTCACTATGACAGGGCCCATAGGCCCTTCCCTTAGCTTAGACTAGACTTCTTATGTGTCGAGGGCACCATTTGTATATTTTTTAGGGCATAAGCCCCATGACTCTTTACTGGACACATATTTTTTGAGGCACTCATGCCCACTTATGTACTCTGACACTTTGCGATATATATATGTGTATTTACATATTTTTGTGTTTTATGGATTACATTTATTTTTGGAAGTATTTACATGCGCGTGTGTGTGTGTGTGTTTCTTACATGTGTGCAAGATTCCAATCTAATATATGATTAGATAGAGTATATGTAACTTGATTTAATCTCCTAGGAACATGGATATATGTAATGTAATCAAATCTTCGTTCTAAGAGACGTACCCTAAGGAAACGTTGGTGTAGAGTAGGATCATGAACGCGGTAAACTCCATTTAACTAAGACACAACCAGTTGAGCATCTAAATAGACCCAGAGGTGAGAGATACCAAGAGACAAAGCATCACAAAGCAACTCAAGAACTGCACTGTATTCAATGACATTGTTTGTGGTGTCACCTAAACAAATACCTCTTGAAGATATAAATTGGCCCTAAGGTGTGAAAATCACCCAAGATGTGGAAGCAAGCCTATGAGTGTGCCAGCTAGTGTCGTCCGTGAACCCAACAAACACCTATGATTCACTTGACATCTGCCAAAATGAAAAATATAACATCAAAAATGACATGTCCATAAAACCAAAATACAAAACTAAAGGTAATAGTAAAAAGACTATACATATGTTACAAAAAGTCACCCAAGGCGACCCACTTATGAGTAATACTTCTTGAGGTAGAGCCCATTTCTAGGCTCTGCCAAAATATTTCCCACAAATTCCACCAAACGATAAGTTCCCTTCTGTATTATTTCTTTTATGATGAAAGGTCTTAACCACATGGGTTTGAACTTGCCTGCCCCCAGCAGGTCCTTATCTTGGTCATAGACGAGGACAAGTTCACCTTCAGAGAAAATATGAGGACAAACGTACTGATCATATTGACAATTGACTTTTTTTTTGTGAGCCTCTTTAGACAAGGTTGCATCACGACGCTGCTCATTGAGCTGCTCGAGGTATAGTAAATGCTCTTTAAGTGGTGAAGTGTCTGGAAATAACTATACTGCCAAATTTAAAGATGGGATCTGCCACTCTATGGGAAAGACTGTTTTCATCCCATAAACGAGTTGAAAAGATGAGAAACCGGTAGCAATCTTAACAGATGTTTGGTAAGCCTATAATGTCAAGAATAACATCAAATCCCAATTTGACTTGGCTAAATTGATCGTTCGATGTAGAATGTTCTTAAGAGATTTATTTATAGCTTCCACCTAACCATTCATTTGTGGGTAGTAGGGTGATGAATGTTCTTTCCACAACCAAAGATTTGACGTTAAATTGGTCATCATTTTGTTCTAAAAGTGATTGCCATGTTTAGTGACAATCTCTCTCAGGACGCCAAACCTTGCTATTATCTGGTTGAACAAAAAGAGAGTTGTTGTCTCCCCGTCATCTTTGAATGTTGGCATAGCTTCGACCCACTTGGTGAAGTAGTCTACTGCTATGATGATATAGTGGTGCTCCCTTGATGAAGGGGGGTTGCATGTACTATAATCAATCCCCCATTTAGTGAAGGGACCAATGGTAATAACGGGAAACATGGGAGCGAGATGTGCCCTCATCTTCCGAGAGAAGATCTAACACGAGTGGCACTTCTTGACCAATTCAACACAATATTTGATTAATGTCATCCAAAAGTAATTGTCTTGTAGAATATTTTGGGTTGTCACCAACCCAGACAAATGACCGCCACATGCTCCAGTGTGGCAATCATTAAGCACGATTTCTGCTTCATGATGAGTGACACATCGGTGAAGGATGCAGTCTACACCTCGACGATAAAAAGTGTCCTCAAGTATGAGATAGTTCTTGGCCTGATGGCATATACGGCGATTCTCATCACGAGAAGAAGAGGAAGGACACTTCAAATTCTCGAGATAGACAAGAACATATCCATACCAAGGGTTGGAAGATGTGATCAAAAACATGTCTCCTTTGATAGGCGACTCTTCGGGTATAACATCACCTGATTCGACCATAAGTTCCAATATGAGTTCTGCGAAGACCATCGACTTTTTGGATTTTGTTGAAATGAACTCCAAGTCGAATTCCTGGAGGATAAATATCCATATACTTATATTTCCACCGATGACTCATCATGTCAATACGTATTGAAATGGATGCACAACAACAATGACGGTGGTCTTGCGAAACAAAATGTAATGACGGAACTGTTGGAAAGCATGGACTGTTGCCAATGCAAGTTTTTCAATGTGTGAATAATTGAGTTTCGGTTCAACTAGGCCTTGGCTCAAGTAATAAATCATGTATTCTGAGAGAAAATCATCCTCCTAAACTAATACCATACCGTTGGTCGACTCCGCAGCAGCCAAGTACAATAATAAATCTTTATTATAATTGGGTGGCTGAAGCATAGGGGTAGATGTGAGGGCACGTTTCAATGCTACAAAATAACATTGAGAGCCTTCATCCCAATGAAAAGGAATGCCCTTATTCAATAAACGCATGAAACCCTTTGTGATCTTAGCATAGTTTGTGATGAAACGCCGTAAAAAAAATTCTTTTCCTTGCAAACTTTGAAGCTGAGGGATGGTGCACGGGGTAGGCAACTGAATTATTGCCTCAACCTTTAGAGGATCGACCATGATCCCTGTTGTTGAAACTATGAAACCTAGTAGACGACACGATGTGACACAAAAAATGCACTTGTTTAGATTCAAGAAGATTTGGTAGTAGCGATATTGTTCAAGGATTAGCTCTCTTGGGATATTGTGACACTAAATCATCAAAATAAGCCTTGACTATGTGTTTGAGGTCATGGAAAGAAAAAGACATGGCCCGCTAAAACATAGCTCCAACATTTTTCATACCAAAAGGCATCTTTCGATAAGTGAATGTACCCGACGGAATAATGAAAGTGGTTTTGTCTTGGTCTTTGGGTTTGATCTGTATCTGATTGTATCTCAAAAAAACATCCATGAAATAAAAGGATTCACAACCTGTGCATTCATCGAATATATGGTCAATAAATGGTGTGGGTAAAATATCTTTTGGGCAAGCCTTGTTCAGATCACGGAATTCCGTACATATGAGAATCATACCCTATTTTTTATTGACTAGCACGGGATTCGACACCCATTGAGTCAATTGAATGGGGTAGGTGAAACCAGCTTTAAGTAGTTTCTCTACTTCATCCTTAATAGTTGCTACTTTCTTAGGATTGACTAGACGAAGCTTTTGTTGAACCGACTCAATATCATAATAAGTCGTTATTTCATGTTCAATGATTCTTGGATCTATGCCTAGCATTTCCTCGTAAGACCATGCAAACACGTTGCAAAATTCTTTAAATAAATCTAAGTAGATTTGAATCTCCTTGAGGGAGCAATCAACTTTGACGAATATATTCTCCACAATGACAGGGGTTATGTAGATGTCGATAGGTATTGTTTCAGATATTGTTTCCATATTTCCTTCGATGTAAACTTCTTGCATTGCCAAAGGATTGATAGGACAAGCTTTATCTCCATTCATAGTCAGAGTGAATTCACCTGCTTCAATTCATCTTAACTCTGGGAGGAAGTAAGATCTATGATGAAGATCATCCCAAGTTATTTCCAGACTATTCATTGCCTCAATAATCGCCTCGTCTAAGGGCAAGACTAATTCTGAAGAATCTATATCAGAAAGGGAACCTTGAGCCCAAATAGGCTCAAGCACTGGATCTAACTCTTGTGAAAAATTCAATTCGGGGTCGATGGAAGATTGATGAATAATCAAGTATGCAACTTCTGTCACAGACAGAGGCGTGGCCATGCCATGGTGCTCTATCCCTTCCATTGTAGTTGATGGGGATCGAAGAGTCCACGGATCATTAAAGTATGTTGTGTGAAACGACGAGAGTTGAAAATTTTTGGTCGGGGACAGCCGACATGAAATGGACATTGCTAGTTGGAGGCAGGTAATCAAAAGTACCCATCAAAGGTGGGTATAAACCAACCCCTACGTTGATGATGTTGGGCTAACGGTTATCAATCATTAGGACCGTGGAGACCCCTAATGAAGGGTCAGGATGAGATAAGGATAACTAATCAATGGTCATGATCCGTCCCTCGTGTGGAAACAACAAGACCCGGAAAAATTTCATGACTACTTATTGCATAGCATAGGTCCAACTCCATCCTAACAAAAGATTCTAGTCGAGAAACACATCGACCACTTCAACTTCGACGCACACGATTTTTCCCCCTAACTGCACGGGGAAAGAGGGAATGATCCCATGTGGTAAAAAAGAACGATCATCAAAATATGTAAGAAGAGTAGGTGATGGAGAAAAAATGGGTTGGTCGATGGCCTTCCAACATGCCAAAGACATCACGCATGTTGAGGAGCCCTCATCCACCACTGTACGGAAAATATTTTGGGTAAAATTTTCCATGGTGTAAGCCACTACTATTTGAAAAGCTATGTGGTAAGGAAGATGAGGTTTTAAGTTGATCGTATCAAGCATGATTGTTCCCAGATTACAAGTCTTAGTAGATCCTAAGGTGGCTAACAGAGCCTTTCTCTAGGAAGGGAAACTCTGGAGGACTTCCAAACCAGACATTGCACAAGGGGTTTGTGATAAATCCTCCACCACAAAGTAGTTATGGGCAGCTTGTGCATTTGGATTGTGAGAATCTTTCTTGAACGCACCTTTTGGAATGTGGGTCATTGTTTTGCCCAATGTATTCTCAATATGGAGAGGAAGAGGTGGGATTTTGGCTTCTTTACCCTTCTCAAAGCTTCTTGCATTTCCGTAATCATGCACTCTAGTTGATATATAGGCATCACCTTTCATCATGTACACATTTGTGGATGAAGGATTATTCGTATATGGAGGGGGTCCTTGACTGCCCCCTTCCATGCTCAAGGAGGCTTGAGTTAGATATTACCCATGTGGAAACAAGTTCATTAACATGGCAGGTTGTTGTTGTGCCAATAACTTATGGGCCTCCACAAGACGAGGGCACTGATGGGTTCAATGGTCTTCCTTGCAAATATTACAAGGATACTTCAACTTCTTCTTTTCATTGTTGCCCCTGCCAGCATTATCAGTGAGTTTCTTATCTCCCTTACCCTTATTTTGTTATTTCTTATTTTCGTCAGGCTTCTAGGTGGCCTTTGGGATTGTCATTTTCACACTATGTACATCCGACTTTTGGGTAGGGGGAATAGCCGAACTAGTGGTCTAACTGGTCATTATCTATTGTATCGACAATTGTTCCAATTGATTTGATAATGGATCAGCGGGCTTCATTTGTGTTGAACCAATAATGTCGTCGACATGTGGTCCAGACCTCTGTCTGGTCTTGGCAAGTATTGACCTCGGTTCATTTGGAAAAGTTACATAAAGTAAACCAGACTAAGAGTAAATCAGATCTAGATGTTGAGCTCTCATTATCGCGTATTCCTCGGAAAACACCCCAGATGTTACGACGTCTTTAGATAATTGGGGTACCAAAGACCTAAGAAACCACTCTAGCAGGAATGTTGGTGGGAATGGCACTTTTATCAAAATCTTATGATGTCTCCATTCTCGAATGTGATCCAAGATATGGTCCTCTTTTGTCTATTTGAAGTTGGCCAACAATTCAGTGCCAACGTCATATCTCACAGGTAATTGCAAATGGTTTAATAAATCCATTTCGAATTCACCAAAGTAAGAGTGACGTGAGTGGTCGATCTCGATGTACCATTTTGTAGCACTCCTTATGAGAGTGTGTTGAAACAATCGCAACTGGACAGAGTCATCTCTCAAAGACTTGGGCGAGCACCATAAGTGGAAAGTAGTCACATGATCGCCGGGATATTTTTTAGGCTTGGATTCAAACTTTGGAATGTTCGAAGGAAACTTTTTCAGCATAAGAGGCCAACTCAGATCGTGATAGATGGGGTCATTTAATAACCTTGTCAAGTCTAGCAGGTGCACAGTTGCCAGAAAGGGTAGTTTGGTTTATGGATTGTAACCAAGGAAAAAGGATCCTAGAGTTTGACTGGTACCAGGTTTCTAGGAAAAGTTAGGTTACTGGCCAGGGCTCTGGTAATAAACAAGGCCATGATCGATGTACAAATTCTTCACTTTTTGAGGCATCATCGGTGGATTCCCGAAATAGGATGTAAAGGGTTGTGCTTGCATCGCATTCCAAGTATTTTGGGAGGGGTTTCCTCCTACCAATACGATGGGCATAGGTGTTGAGCCTTGACCAGGGTTCCATTGGGTATGGAATGGTTTGCCCCCAATCGGCATCCTTGACAAGGGAATAGGTCCCTACCACGGATTCCAAGGTCCTTGTGAGGAAGGAATTCCTAAGTTTTCCCCCTGTGCAGGAATAGTACCCTGTACAGGATGTGGTTTTCAATAACCAGGGTTTCCCCTGGATGAGATGGCAACTGATGAGAAAGTTTTGTGACCAAACATGATGAATAAAGAGAATGTTGTCGAACCAACCGGCATGTTATAAGAAGGGAGTCCTTGACTACCTACTCCAAACAAGTTTAAGTTTGGCCCAGGGGAGTGTTGATGAACACCATCAAGGGAGGGGGATGAAGGGGGTATATGACCCCCACCATAAGTGAAAGCAATAGAGGGGATTGAAGTGCCCCCCCACAGATCCTTGTAAAGGAGCGTTGGAACTCCCTACCCCTAGACCTAAAGTCTGTAGAGTGGAGGAAAGTATAGTACTCATACCAAAGCTAGGAATCTCGTATGAGAATGGAGGGCCTGTCGCACTCTGAGTAAATGGAGCAGTGATCACCACCATAAAAGGAATTGGACCTCTGCCTGAGGTAGAAGCAGTCGAGACCACAATGGCTTGGAATGGAGACGGTTGGCTAGGAGGTGGAACACCCCCTGCAGTGACAGTCATGGAGGGAATATGAGTATTACCAGAAGAAGTAGTAGTTTTTGGTTCCATTGCTACTTGAGACACTATCAGGCACTCGTAAGGATAAACCTGTACAACGACAGATGTTGATAAATCAATGTTTGGAGGTTCATATGGACCAAGAGCTTCTGCTCCAAGGTCTGAAATGGTTGGATCCTATGGAATCAATTGTTCTTCTCTTGAATATGGGTCCGGCATAGTTTCCTGTAACCTGATTGTCTCAAAAGACCCTTGTTGGTCTATTTTTCACCTTAGTGGTGGCGGGGGGGGGTTCAAGGTCAATTGGTGGCGGGCCCAAAATACTTTGCGACTGGCGGAAATCCTGATCCTCCATGGTGTGAAAAGATCAAAGACACACTAGGGCTATCTATAATCATTTGAAAACTAAGGTGCACTAGAAAAAGTACCTATGAGATAAAAACAAGCATTCACTAGCTAGTTGGAAGAATAGTTACAACAACCAACACTAGAGCAACTTATTGGTGCAAGTGAAACTCGAATACGGAAGCACCCTCCGGGTATACTTTGGAAAGTGTGGCCTGATGTCTATCCTAGGTATCGTGGTATACCCCCACAGTCACTTGTGTAAGTCACTAGAATAATAGGCAACTAGGTTGCCAGCACGCAAACAGTCACCAGGCGAGTACAATCGACAGTCGGGTGAACCGCAATGAGCAGGGTATCAAGCCTGAAATCTATCAAGGGCATCAAAAGAAAATGTTCTAGAAGATGACTGAAGACCTTGAATGTATTCGAGACCCATGAAGCTCTGAGGAAAATGCAATCAATGGAATCCCAAGATAATCCCTCTATATGTGTTCCCCACTACGCTTGGTCTAGCTTAGGAGGGGTTATCTCCGCTACCTTTCTGCACGCGACCTCGTGTTTAGCCCCTATGTTAAAGGGGGGTCCCAGATAACTTTCACGGTACTGGACTTTTAACACTCCCTAGCATAGACTCTTATGTTTGTTTTTGAATCATTGAAGAGTTTCCTCTCCAATCCTAAATCAAGGCTCTAACCTAGACTAGTCGATGGACCCTACAAACATAAAGTCTAGTTGATTTTAATTAATCGTTAATTTTAGTGGTTGTATTAAGTTAAAGGGAACGAAAGTGAAACCAGTAATGTTTTTCAGAGATGAAAGAGAAGAGCATATGATGAAACTGGAAACAAATTACTTCTTCACAAATTCAAATTTGCACATTCAAAATCTTTAACCAACTTTTCAAACTTTTTTTTTTCTAAGATCTTTCAACAGAAAAATTAAAACAAGATTTAACTTGACTGCGAGCTACTTATTGTCCTAATTCAATCAATCAATTACTTACCAAAGCAATCTTTTTCCTAATGATTAAAGAAAACAACCAATTATTTAATCCAAACCAAGAAATAAAAGAGATTTTTTTTTATTGTTTAATGCTTAAAAAGAAAAAAAGGAAAAATGATGACAAGTAAAGACCAAGAAATGACTTCTAGCCTAAGCGCAGATTGCAAAGAGTTACTAACAATAACCCACAAGCTGATTGAAGCAAACTCTCAAACTTGTCTAAAAACCCTATTACAGAAAAAACAGAGGAAAAAACTTTTAATGAAAAAGAAAGCTATGATGTAATCAAACCTAATCTACAAAATTCTATGACAGAGACCTATACTAGATCAAGAAAATCCCTGAGAGTTGTGACCCCTGACAGGGAAGAGGATGATTGCCTCTTCTAAAAAAAAGAATTTTCTCAACAAGTACGCTACTGACATTTCAACAGCCAGCATATGTACATAGGTTGTGCAAGGTTAGGGTGCGTGTGCACACATGCAGGCCTACTACAGGCCGCATGCACCTCTGCAACTCCTCAAAATTTGAAAAACAAGAAATCAAGCACTAGTAGGGAATACTGGTATTGAGAACCAGAATCCCTTGAAGACACAAAAACTTACTTTGACATAAAAAAATGCAAGAAAACTTTGTTAAAAACAAGCTAATATGAGGTTATACCTAGGCTACAAACTACAACAACAGAGACTAGAACTAGATCCAGAAAACCCCTGAGAAGGATTACTTCTGACAGGGAAGAGGATGACTACCTCTCTAAAAAAAAAAAATTCAACTCAGGCATGCAGCTAACACTTCATCAGCCAACGTATGCACACAGGTTGTATAAAGGTAGGGTGTGTATGCATGCATGAAGGCCCACTACAATCCAAGTGCACCTCTGTGACTTCCCATAAAAGAAGAAAAATAGTCGAGTAATGAAAGTAGGGAGTACTGGTATGGAAGACCAAAATCCCTACTAGATCAGACTCTTGCAGAAACTAAGAAAAAAAAAATGGTAATAAAACCAATTTAAAACACCCAAAATGTATCCCTAAAAACCCTAGAGATATCCCCTGTATGGTCGCCAATTCTTTTGTGGGTGGGAAATCCCCCTACGGACTAGCACTAAGAGTTTAGTAATGCATGCAGAAAATAACCTTCGAAAGCCTCCTACTTTTTACTATTATCTCGACATAGACTCCACATTCATGCATAAAACACAAGGATAAAAGGATCTGGTAACTCTACCTTGAAATCCTCGCTCAGTGTTTATCCTTTTGCGTTCGGTTTCTCCTTGACTAAAAGTCTCCTCCCAAAGCTAACCTGCATTCACAAACAGACAAACAAAGAACTGCGAAAATACATCTCATATATGCATTAGTGGGTTAGAGGCTCCAAAAGTATAAATCAAATTGAATATTGAACACCTCATGCAAGATACCAGATATATAAAATATGCAGAACAGAAATGAAATGCTAGAAATGACAGAATAACAGTAAAATATCCAGCATAATCTTCACAATACACAGAAATGATATACGAAATAGCAACAGAAACAACACTTTGATTC
>ML786708.1:32020-93799 GCA_009831015.1 Picea engelmannii | reverse complement strand
GTCTAATGGAATAGGTCTCAAATAATGGTGAAAAAATGGGAGCGGGCGGGGTCAGAAATTTTTTTTTGCCGAAAAATGATATGGATGAATGTGACAAGGGGAAAGAGATGAGTCTAATGGAATAGGTCTCAAATAATGGTGAAGAAATTTCCAGAACTTTTTTTTTTTTTTTTTTTTACAACTGCGAGGTTATACTTTGGTCTGAAGAATGCTGAAGTGTTGAAATCCCCAAATTCTGAACCAGAGAATATTTACTTAGCAACGCCAACACAGATGCGCGTCAATAGATCTCGCTGGTTTAATTTGTTTATGTTGTTGTTTATGTTCCCCAAGGGTTCTACAGACAAGGGTTTGCCATGTGCTATAGCTCTCTGATATATGTACGGGGTCCAACAGTAGTACTCGGCCTAATATCTCAGGGCACTAACTAAGGAGGATAGACTGTACCCTTATCCGTACTACCCGACTACCCAGGTACTAGAGAGTATCTTCCCGAGTGTTGTTCTCGATGACACTATAGCAGTCCGGCAGCCGATAGGTTTATCTAAAGAGGGCTTCAGGAAATCTAGGCCGATCTGTACACAGGTGTTGTTTGATACGCTACCACTCGAAGGGGTACCAACAGGGGTTACAAGGGTGGCCAACAGATGTGCGCTTAAGAACCACTTGTATTTCCTGCGTGTATGAATCCCTCAACCGCGGGTTTATGCGCGTAACGACAGATCTCTATGGCTTAAAGATGCTGGAATACGTCTCTACCCTGAAAAAAGAAGATACCCACAATTTCTGCCAAGGAAAGTGCTTTGATACCACTTGCAAGATACCAGATATATAAAATATGCAGAACAGAAATGAAATGATAGAAATGACAGAATAACAATAAAATATCCAGCATAATCTTCACAATACACAAAAATGATATATGAAATAGCAACAAAAACAACACTTTGATTCAGATAGCAATGTTCACAGGCCTCTTCGAGGGGGCAACCTGCATTCAAGCAGCGCTCTGTTACAATAATATCCAAGCTAGGGTTCACATACCCACGCCCCTTATTTATACTAAATATGTCTATTAAGAGAAGCATCTAGAGGAAGATCCTTCTAGAAGTGGAAGCTTCTATTAGGTCTTCTTACATCCGCTTTATTCTATTTTATTGAAAGGTCTTATTAATATTGACCTTTATTACATCTGAATACATTGATCTACCTATGTGTGGGTTAGGACCTTAACACCTCATATGGTGGGACGGGAAAAGTAATTATTTCTATTAACCTCACAAAAGTCACTTACAATGGTGAGATCTGTTACTGCTCATCGAATCTGGTCTTAGGCTCTTCTTCAACTGTGCACCAACCGCTTCAACATATGCTTCTCCTCTTCAATTCTCACACAATGGTTGCAAAAGGTTGGGGCAAGGGGAATGTCAAATTGGGTAGAGTTTATTTATAATTATTTTCCTCCTTCAAATGGGACTCCTACTCCTTCTTTTATAGACTAAAAATGGATAAGTATTTCGTTGAATGACCAGATGTAGGAGGTCAAACGGTTTTAGGTAACCTACCTGGAAATCTGTATTCCATCTACAACTTTGTATTTTTCATGCTTTTGTAGGTATATGCATGTTGTAGTAGGTCAGCTAGCATATACACGCGTGCAGTAGTGGAGAAGGGCATGTGTGCCTTCAAAAAGGGTGTTTTTAAGAAGATTTTATCAGTAGTGTCTTGGAAAAAATGGAAAATGAGATGGCCCAATGCCAGGTATGCATGTCTGGTGAAAATTAGGGTTATAACAACAACCAATATATGCAAGGATCCTCGTGGGTTGCAGTATGCCTGTCACACGAGGCTCTGCGAGACAGGATGTCTTAGTCCCACGAGGACAAGACAATTTTGGGGGAAATGGTGGTACTAGGTCCCTGAAGACAGAAGATATCTTATAGGTTATCATTGTAGTGGTTTAGGTCAATTGTAGAGGTACTTGTATATTTTTGTACTTTTTGTGAAGGTTATGCTTGATTATGATGTGGTGAAAGCTTGAGGCATGCTTGGCATATTGATGAGTTTTTGACACATGATTGAGTAAGGTATTCTAGTATATTTGGTTCATCATACGGCATGGTTTTTATGGTTCATATCTTTGAGATGATTTTTCATGGTTGAGGCATACACTTTATGTATGGTGGCATATGCATAAGGTACATGCATTATTTCTTCATTGATGATATGGTACATGTCTATACTTGATTGATGTTGTGATATAGGGTACATGTTGTATTCATGTTTGACATATGGTACATGATTGGCTACTTATCATTGATGTTGTAGTTGGTATATCTTATTGTTCATGATTGATGCACATATGTTGAAAAATAGTTGATACATGGTATGGTACATGTTCTAGTTGGTTGATGATCAACTATAGGCTGATGGTATAGTGACAGTGACAGGTTGGATACAATGACATGTTGATGTAATAGGTTATAGGTTAATGAGACATTGGCAGTGACAGTGAAAGTGGAAGTGACAGTTGGTCTACACTTATATTTTAGGGTGGCATGATGGGGAAAGGAAAGGGGGTTGTAGACTCATTTCGTTGTAGCCAGAGGACATAGGGAGTTGGAGCTTTCTTTAGGTTGGAGCTTGAGAATCATGGGGTTGTATCCTCCTTCTAGTTGGAGCCAGAGAATTCAGGGATTTTAGCATCCTTTCGGTTGGAGCTTGTGA
Organism: Picea engelmannii; assembly: GCA_009831015.1. NCBI lineage: Eukaryota > Viridiplantae > Streptophyta > Pinopsida > Pinales > Pinaceae > Picea > Picea engelmannii. Next base: position 91,072 of record ML786708.1, on the reverse strand, counting down.
GTAGGGGGTTTTATCCTCCTTTTTGTTGTATATAGAGAATTGGGAAGTCAGTGCTTCCAATGAGTGTACTCTTTTGATATATAATAAAATCATTCCATGGTTTTCTCCCATTTGGATTTCCACGTAAATTCTGGTGTATTGTGTTTCTGTGGATTTCTATTATGCTCATGATATATTGATGATATACTATTGATGATGTTAATGATTACATATTGTGGTTAAAAGTGATAATAAAGTGCTCATATTGATTCACCCCCCCTCTCAATATTCCAACATTATTTCTCCTGCAATAGGTAAGGATGCTTCATTTCAGATCCTCAACAAGACAAATATTTTTGGGAACACTTAATTAAGGGCCCATCGGAAAAATAATTCATCAACCTTTCCTAATTTTTAGGTGAAAAGTATACCATGAATTTCCTGGGTGACATCATGTCTATGTGTCACGATCAACAAAACACAGTACAATGTTTAAGGAAAATACATGTAGTATAGGCCTTTGAACTCACTGTGCCAACATTCTCTCTCTCTCTCTCTCTCTCTATATATATATATATATATCATATTTCCTCTTTGTAAAGTCTCTTCAAATATTCTCTCTTTTAAATCCTATATTGAAGGAACACCCCCAAGTTAGCACCTACATTTTCATAATTATGTTGAATCCTCCCTCGAGGTAGAAGACTTGAATAATCCAATGTCTGATAGGGAACTAAGCCAAAGGAGATGACTTATGAAGACAAAAACCCTTCATGAGAGAAACCAAACCAAAAGAAAGACATAATTATAAATGTGTTGGATATGACAAGAGAAAGTAGCTTAAGAGCATGGAGAAGGAGTAAAAGAGTTAAATCAATATTTGGTGCCAACCTGGAGGTGTTCCTTCCAGATAGGTTTTTAAAGAGAGAAGATTCAAAGATACTTTACAAAGAGGAAAGGTGATATATAGAGAGAGGGAGGTTACAACACAATTATGAAACTAGAGGTATAACTTTCTTAGGGAACTTTTGGGTTATCATATATAATTTCACTATTTAATTATTTTATATGGTATATCAAGGGTGTTTTGTTGAATTTTATTAGATATTGAAATCAAATTATGACAATTTTATTTTGGGCGAGTTCTTTCCTTCCCACTTGTTTTTCATTTTTAGCAATTAGGTCAATTAGCTCACCAAAGGAGATGGATAATTAACACAAGTTATTTTGATTTCCTTTGTTAATTTGTTGTTGCTTCCTATTTTTTGTTCAACCCTAAATGAATTACCTTAATTAGTTGACAACCATAGATCACTTAACTAACCCTAATTAATGTAGAGACTTTCTCTTTTTCTCTTTTCTTCTTCTCTTCCCTTCCTAGGGTTTCTCGATTTTTCCCTATGTTAAATTGGAGACTCCACTCTCTCCTTCCTCATTGTGGTAGTGTTGAACCTCATGCTAATAGTCATGCTTCAAATAATTTGAGACTAAATTCAATCTCAATACATAATCATATATGGGTAAGTTTTCCCCTTTGACCTTGACTTAAATCTAATTTAATAACTTTGTGCAATGCATTTTCGTTTTTTTCATGTTATTACAAAAACTATAGCCAAGGAGATTCCACACTCTCACCCACAATTATTTTATTGTGACAGATACTCTCACCCACAATCAGTTTATTGTGACAGTGATGGTAGTTGGAATCAAAATTGAGAACCATAGTTAACAAAATGACCAACTTTTCCCAAAACCATGATCCATTTTCCAAAACCTTTATGTGATCTTTATAGTGAGGAAAATAAAACGTACTCTTTGGACTAGAAATTTACCAAAATTATTTGGTTCACATGGAGTTAATCCATTCACAAATAGTGATTGTTGATGAACATAGAACATTGAATGAACAAATTAGGACATGATTTTGATAAATAATAGTAAGGTTTTCAACATTTCACATTTGCATATGTGACATCATGATATCTTTTAATCTATCCATAGTAAAGGCTCTTGGTTGAGAGGTCATTGTTTTTTAATAAGAGGAGAGTTGGACCATGTCAATGGACTTGATGAAGAAAGTGCACCTCCATATGATAATTTTCCATGAAGACATAGCACCAAATTCATAATTAAATGTTTATTATAAATTTACATAGCAAACAATTATGATCTATATTCTTCTGTGATGTTTTTAAAATAGATACTTTAATTTAATTGGGTAAATATATACATTTTACAATCCAATATGGGCACTACCATGAAACTGTGAGTATATCAATTATATTATAATCAATGGTTGTTGATCTAAAATACATACTTTCTTACGGTCTTAATGTTAACCTCACTAGGATATGAATAACCCTATGTTTTTAGAGAGGTGGTACTCCTCTTGTTCTTATACTTACAAGAAGAAAAAAAAAAAATATATGAGAAGGACCAGACTTAAATATTTACATTCAAGGAAAACAACACCTAATATTTTGTGACCAGTTGTTTTAAAAGAAACTCATATGTATAGTATTTACAATGTGAATACATACGACACATATAGAATATAAAGGACTGATATATCCATCAAAATATTTAACAATACCACAAATAGAGAGAGCAGAAAATGGACCACAAATAAAACAGAACTTTAAATTATCATTCCATAAAGCACCAAAAATATTATGATAGATAAAACATTGGGTAAATCAATCTTATGATCAAAGTATTTGAGAATACATTAATGTAATATCCTGAGTAGATTTTTTCGACAACCTTTAACAAAAGAGGATTGTTTTTTATTTCCTAAGTAAGCTATTTTCTCTTTCAACCATGGAAAACATTTCATATGTGATCTTCATCATCTCAGCTTTCCAATGAATCCTCCTAAGTGCAATTTGGAGTTCTTGTTCTTAATTTATAAGCTTGAGAAGTTGAGGTTCCAAGCAGATCTCCCATAAAACCATGAAAAACTAGTTGATTGTTATTTAAATTTTTTGGGAGGGTTTTGTCCAATTTATCCTCTTGAAACCTATTCCATAATCTTCCTTATTTAATTATATTTCCAATGAGGTAAATTTTGCACCAAACAAACACCTGGATCTTGAGTTATGGCTTCTAGAAATTCGCTACTCAGCAATTGTTCATCTAACTCACAGGTTAATAGTATCCCTTGTTCTAATTTCTTCCACTCTATTATCACTCCAAGAGTCACTCCCAGACTTCAAATGAGAGTAATCTTGGTAACATATAAATATAAATGGATTAAAATAGTTTGAATAGGTGGATCAACAAGAGAACAGTAAAAAGGAGGGCATCGGACTGTTGCAAATGCATTCCATTGGGCATGGAGTCATAACATCCTACAGATCAAAGGAAATTAAGTTTCCTACCAAAAAAAAGGCTTATGAAAATATGGAGAGAAGAATAGAAGGTAAAAAAAGATAAGAATATCCACATAACAGAGATTCTTTTTGTAATATAGATTAAAGGGTGCTTGAACAATAATATGTGATTAACAAGCAATTACCACAAATCCTTTGCATCTCATGAATTCATTAACCAAAGGAAACTTTTGATCTTCAAAATATGTAAATATTACTCAAGAAAGATAACAAGATAAAATGATAACAAATAACACAAATTTTGATAAGCAACTCTAATGAATCTCTAATTGCATAAATGTTAATTACAACAGGCCCTCAGGCTTACAATTGAGCAAATAAATTGTTCCTCTAGCTCTCTCCTCTCAACCCCTTATCCTCAAGAGATATCCTTCCTTAAATATAAAATAGCATCCAAATAATATTAGGAGGTTGAATCCCATCTCCTCCATTGGATTCTAAGCCTTGGAGATAGGTGGCAACAATCAAAGAGGCAAAAATCCAATAACCTGCTAATTTTCAGGAATTTGTTGGAAGTCATTAATAAATTGTTTCCACCTCATGCATGAGGCCTTTGATGGAGATAAATATTAGGTTCAGGTGTCCCTTGACATTTAACTAATCCTTGAGAATATATTTGAATCCTCCTTGACACATGGCAACCTCCCAACAAGGAGAATATCAAAACCGTGACCACTACATGAAATTAGGTAGCGTCATTGTAGAACAGTTTGTAGCACCACTTATATGTCTAATGTCTCTCAAACCATACCACATTCTGAAAACCTGAGAGAGGTTTTTGTTATTTTGAATGTTATGAACAAAAACCTCCTCCATTTTTCAAAAATACCTTCTCAATTGTTCATAATCCAAGTTTCCAGTTAGTGACTCAAAACTGGTAAAATAACTCTACACAATTCGTTTTCTGCCATAATTTAGGTAGCGAACTTAGGTAGTGCCTGCATGTGTGTCTTCGTTCAATTTGGTAGCGTAAATCCATGGGCTCTTTTGATGCTTGGAACCTTGTGAGAGTTTTTTCAATGCATGTTCTTGACACTTGGCACCTTAACCAATCTTGTGCTAACACAATCCATTAAAGTTTCAATTTTATCCTTTAAAATGATATCCCACATGCATCTTAGTCAAGAGTTTTTAAGTATTTATAATGAAAAGTTTACCATAGTACTCATGTGAATAAAAGAAGACTGTAGATACTTTGGTGTATCTCTTATGTCTTAGAAAAATTTCATGAATTAATAAATACTTAAAGACCCAGATAACGTTAATCTAATCTAGGTTTCAAGAAAATCTTAGGGTGATGTAATGTCCCCACTTTGGGACATCATTATATTACAGAGTGTTATGATGACCAGATTAGCCAGATGGAGGTTATAGCGGTTACATGGGTTATTGAGGGATTTTTTGGGTTCATCTTGCATCGCTCATCTTGTTTCATCATCATGATCCATTCTGCATAGCTTGGCTTTGGTTTCATTTCATTCCGACGATTTCCGTAATTTTGAGTTATTTTGGGCTATATGTTAATTAAATTCACTTAGGAGGTCATATTGGATAAAATACTTGGAGGAACCTCTTAGCGTAATATCTCGTTGGAATCAGGAGAAATAGCACTACAAGATAGGGTGATGAGAAGTGACTTTAAATGGCCAGGGCGGCCATAAGGAGGGATAAACTACTTTTTAGAGGAAAAATGGCTAATTAATTAATTAAAGTGATTTAATTAATTAATTAATTAATTAATAATTAAATAAAGTAAAATTCACTTGGAGAGACAAGGTGATCAGGGAGGATAAAAGAGAGACATGGGCCTCTATTCTCTCATGATGTTGTTTATCATTTTATATGTGGGTTATTGCTAGTGAGCCCATGCACTTGGGGGTTTTGAGGGTTTTGACTTAACAAACCCTAGAGATCAACTCAGCGGTGAAAGTTCCCACCTATATTCATCCAAGCTTCGTAACGGAGGTAAAATATTTCTCCCTCACCATTCTACATCAAATCTACTCAGTTGTAGGTGGTTTCTACATCAGTCACAAGTTCAGAGACAGTTAGGGCACAACACTTAGGTATTTCCAATAGGAGGGTGCACTACCTTGAGGAGAATAGCTTGATCTAGAGAGAGGAGAAGGGTTTTGGGTAAAATAACTCATGGGTTTTCTTTGTATGGCCTAGACCATCATTTATAGCATATTTCAGAGGAGGTTTACATGCTATCTAATTTACTAGAGCTGGGCATGAATTGTAGGGAAAGTGTGTGCATTGCAGATTGAGGATTTTGTTGTTTGGTGACCCAGATATTCACCATTTGACTTGAGGTTTTGGTCGATATTTCAACTTGCCTCGATCTATAGTTCCATGTATTTTGAGATCCATTGGAGGTCTCTAGGTTAGAGGCCGAATTATTGGGGTTTCATTCATCCAAGAGGGTGCAAGTCAAATAGGGGTTTGTTAATTTGGTTGGTCATAACTTCATCATTTAGCCTGAGAATTCATCATAGTTTTGGCCTTGGCCCTATATATTCTTCCATCCATTTTCAAAGTGTTTGGATGCCTCTAGCAACAAGGCCGAATTTTTGGGTGTATTCAGCTTTCCAATAGGGTGCAACTATACGATATTGAGGGTTTGATCTAACATTGGGCAGAGATATCAATTGTCATTCATCTTTAGCATCCATGTGGCCTTTGGAGGCTTGTATCATCTTTTCTTGGGTTATTTTCATTATTTTATGAGCTCTCATGCTTTATTGTTCCAAATCTATAGATCTATTATGTCAATATCGTCTACTACTATGAATAAAATCATATCTGAGGTATTTTTGGTTATTCCTTGTGTTGTTGATCTTGCATCTTGTTGAGGTATGTTCCATTGCTATATATTCTTTGATTATTGTTGTAAACACACATAAAAACCATCATATTAAACCTCAATGCAACTGACTTAAGACTACAAAGTGTTTGACGAAATGCCAGAACCAAAAAAAAAAAATCAATGAAAACAAAATGTTCTTGGAATCTTGGCTTGGGAACATTACAGTGGTATTGGAGCGTTGATCCTCCCAACTAGTGGGGATTAGAGCATGCATCCAAAGATTATACTCTTACCAGTTTGAGGGGTCTTCCATAGGGATAAATGGATAGACAAGAATGGGAGTTATCCCTACATGATTTGATAGCCGACATACAACATACTAGAGCACTATGTAGAAAAATGGGAGAGAGAAAATCACTACCAACTAGCATATGGAAGGAAGAACAGAGAATTCCTACACCCATTAGGAGCAGGAAACTTTTATACAGCTGCAAAGTACCTTGGGAACTAGATCATATATGTAGGGGTAAAGGTAAGAGACACATTATTGAGGTTCACTATGACAGTGAGGATGAGGAGGTGTATGAGGATGCAATGGTAGATTCTTATTTGGAGCATTCCGATGATGCTAGTGACTCTTGCACACTTGTAGAGGTTAGTGACGCTTGCACGCTTGGGGAGGATAGTGACCCTTTCACATTGGAGGGACATTTGGATGGATAGGATGATATCACATGTAATTTAGCAGTCATATCACATAGTGTTGATGATCTTACACTTCAACAAAGTGGTGACACTAGTAGAGATCCACACATGTTAGCACCAAGACATGATGAGGTTCCTATGGGGACTGTGAAATAGTTCGTATGTTATCAAACACCTGTGATAGCCATGACACAAGAGGATATTACTGGCATTAGTGATATAGCAGTGGAGCCTTGCGCATGTATTGCACACCAGAGACAGATGGATCTTCATGAGAGACATGACTTGGAGACAGTTGATCTTACACATGCCTATGAGGAGAGTGGGTCACCTTTTTTGGAGACTCCATTGTTTGATCAGGATGTGGATATTCATAGTTTGATGGTACACTTACTTCCAGGACCGGACGACGGTGATGAAGATTCACTCCTTATTGGTCGGGATGGCCATAGCACATGTCTGGACACATCTGTATGGGATCCATGCATAGATGATAGTATTAGGGTGAGTGCACATAAGGATATAGGTGCTCATACAGGATACAATATGATTCAGAGGGAGCTAGCAGTTGATGATGGTGTGCAGTGGCATACAGAAGAACCCAGTAGCACAATGGACAGGGGGCAGTTTAGTGCCTTATCTTTTGCAAAGAGTGTTGTTGGGGATTCCAGGGTTGACACTAGCAGTGAGGGGTGTGAAGTAGCACCTCAACAGGACTATGATCAGGATTTTCGATACTTGGTAGGACAGTTGAGATTCAATGAGAACATGATCATGGAAACCACTATACGCATTGATGACATACACACATTGGTGGAAAATTATTGTTGGAGGGCATCGATGGCACATGATAGTTCAGATGGGGGATTTTCCATGGATGACTTTTATACTCTCAGGGAGAGGATGACTATGAGAGGGCTGACTACCAACCATCGTTGATGGACAGAGACTATCTATGGGAAGTTGGTGAGATGTATCACAGGGCCCTGAGGGGGTAAGATTTGGAGGTGGATAGACTCACTCATGAGTTAGAGAGAACACGAGGATTCTTTAAAGGCACATAGCTATCCCTTCAAGAATCAAAGGCTCAGTCATAGGATCTCCTTGAGGAGATCAGACAGAGATCCACTACATCTATCTTAGCAAAGAGTCAGATATATCCTTCATCCACACTGCTAGAGGATGTAGGTGGTTTAGTAGAGGCGCATTGGTTGATGGAGGAGTATTAGGAGTACCCAAGATCACTAATGAGTAGGGAGATATATGATTTGGAGACATAAGAGGATGTCCATGTGTCACATTATCTACCCTCCACGAGAATCTTTGAGACATTCGATCACTCACACACGCATGGAGACTCCATATCCAGGGGCATTTATGAGGACACTTCCATTTGTGTTCTAGGATTGGTTGACCTTCATGTTGAGGTTGACCCAGTATTGCACCCAAGATCCATGTTGTTGTAGGAGTATATAGGAGATTACATGAATATGCAGGAGCATACAGTGGTGAGTGATAGTTCACAGAGACATGTCGATATGTAAAGTGGGATTTAGGTGGACAAATTGGATTGCAGGTAGGAGACACACTTAGTAGAGAATGGGGATTCCTCTCCCTTGCAACAATGGATAGATCTGGTAGATCACCTTCACAATATCAGCAGTTGCATGAGCAATGATGGATGGAGAGTGGTTTACCAGTAGTTTAAGTAGTTACCCTCGGTTGTACTTGTTGATTCGGGTTCAATGATGACTACAGGAAATTATTTACCATGGGTACCGGTGGAGGAGATTTTGGTTGAATCCTTGAGATTGACCAAAGCATATGATACTTTATAGTTCTACTGTTGGTTACAAATGTTTTTGTTAGCCTTTCCCGACACTTTCATCATCGATAACAACATTAGGGGAGATAAATAGTGGCATAGGATATGGAGAGTTGGTAGGCCGAGACCCCCTAACAGGAGATTCCATATGGAACACAACAGCATAGGGGTGGATCACTAGAGGCAGACAGTTGAGACCTTGTGCATGATGATGATCACTTTAGGCCCTAGGATAGTAGACATCTCAGAGAGTGACACAAATCCAGATTCTCATGGGGATGAGCATGGATGTCTTGCAATAGTTAGCACTATGAAACATGAGAAGTTAGTGGGGATTGGAAGCGACAAACTTCTAATTTTTCCATGGGATCCAAGAATCCATTTGGTTATTAGGTTTTTCAACCTTATGATGGCCCAAGTTATGCTAGAGAGCCACATACTCCACTCTAGGTTGGTTTTGAGAGGGATTGCAGGGGCTTGTCCTACATAGAGAGATAGTTTCTCCTTTTTGATACTCATGATCGAGTATGGAGATGGTTGGGAAGATGTTACTTCCATAGAGGTACTTTTTTCGATGCAGCTTCTAGAGAACAGGACCAGTTTCCACAGGTATTCCAGTTTGAGGATTCAGGAGTGGGGGATCCAATATGTATATGGTGAGCGGATAGTCATGATCAAAGTAGTGTAGCTCCAGCATGGTCATCTTTGGAAAATACTAGCATGGCACCCGAGAATTGCAGGGCTGAGAATTTCATTGACTGATGGAGGCAAGTGGACCCTTGCACGGGAAATTTATTTTGACTTTCCATTGAGCTTCAGTATTGAGGAGAGTATGACACTTGAGCATGATTCATTGAGGTATTGTAGTACCTCACTAGGGAAAAAATATGTGCATGTGCTAGAGACCGTGTTGGTATTGGTATGTACTTGGAGGATGGGCTCATTTTGAGGCCATGTGTCAGTTGCAAGAGACTCATGGTGTTGATATGTTTTAAGATTATGCTTCACAAGGTATTGTAGTTCATGTCCTAATATGGGACCCAGGGGATGGAGTGTGTGATATTTCATCTTTGGATGCAGCCTATTGTCTGTCCCACAGGTGGACATGGGACCCTGATATTGTATATGGATTGATTCATATATTGGTTGAGGATAAGCAATATTCTAACAAGGAGGATTGTAATGTCCCCACTTTGGGACATCATTATATTACAAAGTGTTATGATGACCAGAGTGGCCATATGGAGATTATAGTGAGTACAGGAGCTATTGAGGGGTTTTTTGGGGTCTGGCTTGCATCTCTCATCTTGTTTCATCATCATGATCCATTTTTCATAGCTTGGCTTTGGTTTCGTTTCATTCCGACAATTTCCGTAATTTTGAGTTATTTTGGGCTATATGTTAATTAACATCACTTAGGAGGTCATATTAGGCATAATACTTGGAGGAACCTGTTAGTGTAATAGCTAATTGGAATTGAAAGGAATAGAAATACAAGATAGTGTTATGAGAAGTTACTTTCAATGGCCAAGGAAGCCACAAGGAGGGATAAACTACTTTTTAGAGGAAAATGGATAATTAATTAATTAAAGTGGTTTAATTAATTAATTAATAATTCAATAAAGTAAAAGTCACTTGGAGATACAAAGTGATCAAGGAGGATAAAAGAGAGACAGAGGCCTCTATTCTCTCATTATATTGTTTATCATTTAATATCTGGCTTCTTGCTAATGATCCTGTGCACTTGGGGGTTTTGAGAGTTTTGACTTAACAAACCCTAGAGATCAACTTGGTGCTGAAACATCCCACCTATCTTGATCCAATATTGGTCACGGAGGTGAAATATTCCTCCCTCACCATTATAAATCATATCTACTCAATTACAGGTGGTTTCTACATTAGTCACAGGTTCAGAGAGAGCTAGTGCACAACACTTGGGGATTTCCAGTAGGAGGGTGCGCCACCTTAAGGAAAATAACTTGATCTAGAGAGAGGAGAAGTATTTTGGGTAAAATAACTCCTATTTTTTCTATGTATGTCCTATACCATCATTTATATCATATTTCGAAGGAGGTTTACATGCTATCTGATTTACTGGAGCTGGGCATGAATTGTAGAGAAAGAGGGCACATTGCAGATTGAGGATTTTGTTGTTTGGTGACCCAGATATTCACCATTGACTTTCATTTTTGGCTGGGAGTTCATCTTTTTCTAATCTACAGTTCCATGTATTTTGAGAGCCTTTGGAGGTCTCTAGGTTAGAGGTCGATTTATATGGGGTTTCAGTCATCCAGGAGGGCGCAAGTCAAATAGGGGTTTGTTCATTCAGTTGGTCATAACTTCATCATTTATCATGAGCCTTCATCAGGGGTTTGTCCTTGGAACTATCTATTCTTCCAACCATTTTCAGAGTGTTTGGAGGCCTCTAGCAGTAAGTCTGAATTGTTGGGTGTATTTAGCTTTCTAGCAGCGCACAACTATCCCAGATTGAGGGCTTGATCCAGCAGTGGATAGAGATCTCAGTTTTCATTCATATTTGATAGCCATGTGGCCTTTGGAGTCTTGTATCATATCTTCTTGGGTTATTGTCATTGTGTTATGAGCTCTCATGCTCTATTGTTCCAGATACATAGGTATATTGTGTCAAGATCTTCTATTACTATGAATAAAATCATATCTGAGGTATTTTTGGTTGTTCCTTGTGTTTTTTATATTGCATCTTGTTGAGGTATGTTCCATTGCTATATTTTCTTTGATTATTGTTGCAAACACACATAAAAACCATCATATTAAACCCCAATGCAACTCATGAGACTTAAGACTGCAAAGTGCTTGACGAAATGCCACAACCAGAAAACATTTAAAAATCAATGAAGACAAAATGTTCTTGGCATCCTGTCTTGGGAACATTATAGGTGATCAGACAAAAATCTTAGAATAAAATGAATATATATCTTATAAGTTACATTTTACAATAATTTATATTATAATGTGAGTATAACATTTATTATTTACTATGATAATGATGATGATTATTAATGTCCACTCAAACTGAATTGGTCTATTGGACCTTAAGAAGGTAAGTGATTACTTGTAATTCTTTAGAATATTGTTTCTATCTTCAAAAACCATTAAGATAATTTTTCCAACATCACCATAGTTTTGTTGAGTTAAAAGGTTAGGAAGGATGGTAGTGTGACAAATATTTTGAAATTGAGATCTAATATGGGTATAGGTTTGACAATCTAAAAGAAAATGTTTTTCATCTTCATCCATCTTAGTGTCACAAAGGTGACATACTCTTTTGTCCCATATCGTTTTAGGAACTAACCAATGTTTAGTTTCACTATAGAGCTCATGAAAATTTATTCTTATTTTAAGAATGCTTATTGTTTTTTTTATACTTGTCAAAATAAAGAAATAACTTTAATTTTCTATATTAAGATGAATTACCTCTTTATAATATTTAAAATAATAATAATAATAATAATAAAATAATTTATTCTTTCTAAATTACCATAATACAAACGTTTACATTCTAATAATATATTTTTAAGTAATCGAAAAATATTAAAATCCCTATCTTTGTGATAGTTTTAGTTATAATTTGATACTTAGTTATTTCATTAGTATATAAAAGGGGTATGTGGTTTTAGTTATCATGGGAAAGTTGTCTTATGGTTGGAAAGAGTTGTGTCATTGTATATCTTTTATGTTTATGTTTTAAAATGAAAAATAAAAATAAAAATTGTTATAAAAAAAAATTAAAATATTAAGTATTAATTAAGATATATATTAACATAATTTTTTTAATTTTAATTTTATTAAGTGTTAAAAGAGATTAAATTTATGAAGGTGTAGTTATTTTTAGGAATAAAACTTGTGTAAGATTTTCACATCAAAATTTTGATCCTTTCGGATGTTTGATAGAATAGGAGTTAAGATAGATCTAGTTTAACTAGTAACTAATCCATTTATTACTGTATTGATGTTTATTATATTGATTTTCATTATGGTATTATGAATGTAAGAAAAAAAATTATTTATTGATGCTTGTACATAACAGCCATATATGAAAAGTTATAAGCATTGATCATGTTGAAAAGATGAAAATATTGTTTTTATACTTGTTAATGCTTTAATACTTAGTAATTCTCTTTAACTAATATTTGATTTGAAGTTGCCAATATATTTAATTAACTTTTTCCTTCCTTAATATATGAGCCTTGGAGAGGAGAGATGGAACTTTTGATATTTAATACACACTCTTTTTATATACATATTTAAAGTGAACATTGAAATATATTTTTGTTATTAATATTTTATTATTTTTAAAAATGTCATGTGTCACCTCCATTTTAAGCAGAAAATTAGACATCTCCCTCATAATTGGTTATAGAAAATACTTTTTGATTCAATAAAACAACATAGATTTATTTTAACTCTAGAACTTTTAAGCATTGATAGATTTTTACTATGATTTCTTTTTTATCCCTCTCAATGAGTAATAAATTTGGATTTAAGATGGATCTATGTTGTTCAGAGTTAGAAAACTAGAATCAAGAATAATGGAGAGGAATATGGTTGTTGTCATAAAGTTGCAACATAATCCCCTAAGAGAATTCTCATCATTACTTAAATCTCAAAAATTTGATTCCCAAAGTTTGTAAATGATTATCCTCAAATGAATTCCACTTCACATTTGTTTTTCAAGGAAAACCTCATTGGGAAACCTAAGGGATGCTTCCTCACATTCGTGGATGTCATTCCTAGTAAACTCGTCGATGTAAATTAATGCACCTAACCTAGGGGATTTGAACTAGGCACTTACTAAGATGAGACTATCCAAATGCCAACAACAATGATGATCATGGTTGATCAAACCCCTTGGGTTTTCTGCCTCACATGAAATTACATAACAATTTAATGTTTTTCAGAGAATAGGAGGTTAAGTCTTAAGAGAAGCAATAACTACACTATGAATTATTTCAATCATGATAGCCTACATTGCATTTACATTGCAATTGCATGATTCCTTGTATTTTTGTTATTCAATCAATGAAATAATTAAAATTTTGTGTGTTTTCAAAAACTTTGCATGTCCTCAAATCTCACTAGCATGATTGGTTTCGATGGACCTCATTTTGTAAGGCAACCCAGGTTCAAAACTTTTCTAGTCAAGAGGAGACACCTAAAATACATCCATGATAAGGGTTGGTGTGGCCCAAGTCGGGTGTGATCCCCTGGTGATTTTGACATCTTAAAGACCCTTCGGTCATGATTTATTAGACAAGGGATAGTCTCACAAGTCACAGAAAAACTAGCAAACAAAGAAAAACTATCCAAGTCATTTAATTGTGTTAGTCAAATTCGACAAGTCCTATGACTTGTCATTATGAGTTGTGGTTATTGAGAGTTGGTATAAAATTATTGAGATCTTGAACCTGAGAGAACTACAAGAATCAAAATGATGGATTTGATATTAAGCATCAAGAGGGATGCCAAGTATATACATGGGATCAAATCAAGTCATGATGTAAAATTCGAGGTGCCATGATTATTTTTTATTGGGAAAAAAAATCCTTCATATTCTTTGCTGAAATATATTACAGTATTTCATTTGGCTTACCTCGACACTTGACAAAAAATCTAATATCCCTACCTTTCTTTACATATATGTTACAAAAATAATTTACATTCTTACCATCCATACATATCGCTTACAGTTTGCCACAAGAAAACACAACAACTTTACCTAGTGGGTTCAGAATATGAATTCTATGCCTTCGGTTTCCACCACAACAAGGTATTCATAGAACACAAAGGTTCCATATTGGAGTTCCAGTGCATCCTTTGAGATTTCGTTATCTTTTGAGTCGATTTCCCTCAGGATGTGATGGAAGGATAGCCACTCAAAAGAAAGGAAATCCAGCTTGATGTCTCTCATGATGGATTCCAACCTCATATTCTGGATGTTTTCTCTACCTTGGGCCCACTCTATAACCAGTTTTGATTCTCCCAACACCTACAATTTGTTAAGGTCTTTTTTCTTTGTTGTTTAGAAGAGAGTCCATAAAGTAATCATTTTGACTCTGTTGTTTGTCCCTTTTCCTAGAGCATACCTTATGTGGATATAATGAGACTGGTTGATAAAGATAACTACCCTGAGACCACACTTGGATGGATGACCCTATGTTGCACTGTTAAAAATTCCACATGGAACCCCTAAGTCCAAAGAGAGAATAACAGGAACTCTTGGTTTGGGGAATTTTGGATCCACCTTGAATTCCTCTACCTTCCCAAGATTAATGGTCATTGTTACTTCTGGAGACATAAAATTTTCATTGAAGACAGTGGTATTTTGGGCCCACCATATTTTCATGACTATTATGCTAGGCATTGTTGCATACTGCGCAACAAAATTATTCATCAATCAGGTTCTAAAATTGTCTTCCAGGTTGTCATTAGACTAGTTCGAGTAGGACCTGAGCTTGTTCCTAATCGCCTCTGCTACCTTTCCTACATATGGACAATATATAAAAGATGTGATACGGGTTCCTTTGCATTTTTACACAAAATGTAGTGATTAGACTCGTCCTACCCCATTTCAAAGAAATTGTCCTAGGTCAAAATTTTGTTCTTCAAAGACAACCATAGATTTAGATTGCAACAAAGAGGGTAATTAAGTTTCCAGAGGATCCGCCACCACCACCGAGTATGGGTGGTCTACTTATCTTCAAACCATGAGTTATATCCCAGTTTGGCCATATAAGCTCCATTGTTTTGGGTTTTTTGACCAACATAACTCATCGCTTTCCTCCTGATCTAAGACAATTTAGTTTCCACTCAATAAGTTAATTTATTTGTCCCCTGTAGGAAAATTTAGGTAAGTAAAATATTTCCAACCATTTATACCTCTAGGTTGAGGGAGATTTATACTCACATCAAAAAGGGATAGTATGTTTGCCTCCTGTAAATGATGAACAAGAGGAGAAAAAATCCTCAAGTCATTCTCGAAACCTAGCCACGAGTCTTCCCCAACTCAATTGCAATTCCCACTACCTATCTTCCATACCGTCCATTCACCAACTAAAGAAAAGGCTTCCACTAGAGCCTTCTAGACGATAGACCCCTTTGTTGATTCAGTATAAGAACGAATCCATTTTTCCACTTAAAGGCATGTCATGTATTTATAATACATGAACCTAACCCATAGAGAGTTATTTTGGTTAAGTCGCCAGATATCTCTACCGCAAGGGCCTTCACAAATAGGAAAAAAAATTTGAGCACCCATCTGCCAAAAGACTTGGAAACTATAATTGAATTCTAGTTGACAAGATGTAATCCTCCAGAGTCTCTATGGAAAACTCACGGGTATTTGAAACTGATCCTGCACATTTTATCCAAAATTCCTTTTGAAATGGCAACAATGGAGTTCCAGTAGACATGTATGCTTTCCAGGATTGATTTGATAAGCATTAGTATTCCTCCTCTAGAGAGAAACATGTTCGTCCAGACATTGATCCTCAATTCAACTTTGTGAATTAACCATAACCAGTGCACCTTTTTATAGTTGGAAGGTTTTAGGAAGAACCCCAAGTATTTGATCCCATATTCTAGGCCCCATTACTTGAGTTGGGAAGAGGGTTGAGAAGGAATTCACTTTTGGTTCTAAAAAATTGTTTATCAATAAGAAATATTTATCCTGGTTGAAGAGAATTCATGTAGCTAGATAGAAGTGGTCGAGAATTACTTTTAATATGGACACGTCCCTTAGGGAGACATATACATTGCATAAGACGTCATCGGAAAAAATCAAGTGAGAAATCATTTATGTATTTGAAACCATAACACCTCTTAAAGATTCATTGGAACTGGTCTCCTTGATCAACCTAATGAGGCCTTCTACAATAAAAGGAATAGGAAGGGGAAGAGGGGACAACCATGTCTGAGACCTCTTGAAGCCTTAAAGAAACGAGAAGGAAAACCATTAATTAAGATGACAAAAGAGGCACTTTGAACACAATCCATGATCCAATTGACAACCTTTACTCCTAATCCAATCTATAGTAGGGCTAGATGCACGAAATATCATCTCACCCTATCATATGCTTTTGAGAGGTCTAGCTTGAATAATACAACCTTCTAATTCTTAACCATCACCATGTGAAGGACTTCCTGTTGTTAGAAACACAGGATCACGGAGCAATAAAATAAAACAAATGTAGAAATAAAACAAAGATGATACACAATACAGTAGAGACACAGATATGCATGGTTCACCTAGTGTGGGCTACATGCACCAAAGAAATTTCTAGGTCCTTCCATTATTACTATCCAACAAATGAAGGGATACAACCTACATCACACCCATTGTAACTTCCTCTTCTTTCTCTCACAGTCTCCTCCCTCAGAATCCAATATTCGCAATGATACATAGCCGCAATACATTTCCCTCATAAAAGAGGGTTTACTTATAGGGAAAAAAACCCTAACATAACTTCTAACATCATATGCGCAACCTTATAATGAACAATCCACATTTACAATTAAATTACAATACACATTTACAAGGAAAATTTTCCTTTGAGGGCTTTGCCCCTGAACTCTCGCCAGGGGCTTGCTTTCCCCCGTACCCTATAGAGGGGGTAACCACCCTATGCATTCCCTTGCATGGAGGAGTGTACATTATTTTGGGGTGTAAATTCTTCATGGGTTATAAAGATAGTTGAAAACAAAGACCTTTAAATTAGGAAGATAATCATGCTCCATAACCAATAATCCCCCACTTGGATATTGATCTCAACAACTCCATCGTCTTTGTATATGTTGGAATATGATCCTTCTTGGACCTGGAAAATTTATCATCTTCATCTTCATTCTTAAATACCAACTGAAACTGAGCAGGAACTTCATTTCTCCCTGGTTACTCCCTTTGTTAACATGTTTGTAGGATTCTGGCTAGTGTGTTTCTTTTCCAACTTCAAATTTCCATCTTCCAAGAAGGATCATATGAAATGGTACCTGAGTTATATATGCTTAGTATTCGAATGGAAGGGTGAGTTCTTTGAAATATGAATGGCACTCTCATTGTCACAATACAACCTATTATTTTCCTACTTCTTTCCTAATTCCTCCATAAAACTTTGTAACCAAATCATCTCTTTACTAGCCTCTGTAGTAGCAACATACTCTACCTCTATTGTTGAAAGTGAAACAACCTTTTGCAGTTTTGAAATCCAACTTACTATTGCTCCACCTCTGTGGTGCTCCTCTTGCTATCTTTATCACCTGCCATATCTGAATCAACATATCCCTGTAGAACAGTGTATGAACCTTCAAAACATAATGCATGAGTAGCAGTACCTCTCAAAAACCCGAGAATCCAAATTACTACCTCTCAATGTTATTTACCTCGATTGTTCATATACATTCTCACAAATCCCACTACATGTGCAATATCTGGTCTTGTGCAAACCATCGCATACATGAAGCTACCAATTGTTGATGAATAAGGGACCCTGGACATGTATTCTATCTCCTCATGTGTCTTGGGACACATTTCCTTAGTTAATTTTAAATGGTTGGCCAAAGGTGTACTGACTGGTTTTGCATTCTTCATTTTAAACCTCTCCAACACCTTCTCTATGTACTCACCCTCAAACAATTTTAATTTGTGATTTTTCTTGTCTCTTGTTATTCTCATACCAAGGATTTTCTTTGCAACACCCAAATCCTTCATCGCAAATGAATTAGATAATTTATTCTTGAGAAAATTTATATCCTACATATTAGACCCTACAACAAGCATGTCATCTACATACAATAACAAGATAATATAGCTTCCATTTTCTATATTTTTAAAATAAACACAGTGATCATAATGAAATCTACTATAACCTTGTTCTATCATAAACTTGTCAAACTTCAAATACCACTGCCTTGGAGCTTGATTTAGGCCATACAAGCTCTTATTTAACCTACATACCAAATTCTCCTTCCCTTTGACTTCATACCCCTATGGTTGTTGCATATAAATCTATTCCTCCAAATCCCCATGGAGAAAAGTTGTTTTTACATCTAACTGTTCAAGATGAAAATCTAGTACTGCCACAAGACTTAAAATAGTCCTAATTGAAGTCATTTTAACAATAGGAGAAAAAATTTCATCAAAATCTATATCTTTTTGTTGGCATAGGGGAAAACCTAGGGTTCAACGCTTCAACAACGCACCAACAAAACCCTAACTACCGGCCCTTTTAGCAACACCTGCGAAGTAGATGAAGTCTCACCCGAGGTAGAGGCAAGGGGTTGTTGTATGACTCAAGTTTCTACAACCAAGATGGGACACAGATCTATGATTACAACACTTAACAAATCACTTAGCAAACAATATGCATTAGATTGTGATTCTCATTTACATTGCAGATTAACCCTTATTACAGATCAACGTAGTAACAATCAAGATCTAACACTTCCAATCACTTTAACACATAGCATTAGCTCAGATCTAGCATTCATTCACATCATTAAGCACTAAGCTACAAAATGACATGCATTCATTATACATAACAGCAACAACACTAAACAAATAACCACATAAACAGCATCGCACGAAGCACATCAGGACATAGTTTATACGTGGTTCACCCTAGTGTGGGGCTATGTTCACCAACTTCTTATTCTTCTTTATTAGTCTTTAAAGCTTCTTACATTCATCCTCTCTTGTGCACAAAGCCAAAAATCCAAACTCCACAGAGGACAAGAGATCTGTGAGTTGTGCACCAGATCCTCCTTCCCAAAACCAGGTCAAGGCACAAAGCCAACTCCTTAGTAGCACAGAGAACTTACATATAACGTATGTACACAAAGCATCTTACAAAAAACTTGCACTTAGCTTTGCAAGCCTTAAAACATTCTCGCACTAAGCTTCTACTAGTAACTCCTTTTACATCACTTAGCTACTACTTATTTATACACTTACAATAAGGCCTAACCATGGGTAAACCCATGGGATGACATCCCAAAACCCTAATAAAAAATCCCTAATGAAACTCTTGTTGGGTCCATAAGCTCACAAAACAAATCAGATCCCATGATCTTCACTCCGCTTGGGCGCTCCATCTTCGCCCAGCCTGTCGAAGTTCCAAAAGTGGTCAAACACGACCAATGTTTCCTCAAAACTTGGTCAAGGGCCAACATGCCCCCAACACTTATCTGTGACTCATCTTGATTCACTTAAATCTAGGAAACACTGCTTCGAAGGCCTTGAGCTTAGCTCGATATGCCTTAACTTGTTGCTTCACCAAAGCTTTCTTCTCAACGAACTCTTGAATTACTTGTTCTGTAATATCACCTTCTAGGCATTGTTCTACTGTCCTAACCACTTGTTCCAGCTATGAGCCTTGTCCTTCGATCTCTTCAAAAAGCATACAGGGTTTGTCCTACACTAGCTGGAGTCTATGTGTAACCTCCATGACTCTACTCTAGATGGTGATAACCTGCTTCCGGACTATGCGTTGTTCCTGTGATCTTTTCATCCTCTTGACTATATTGAGCAGCTTCATCTATGCATAGATGGTGGATGCCTTCTGTTGTGCCTCTTGGAGTTGTTCTTCCAATTTCCTCAGCTCTGGATCTTCTGCAAGGCTCTCATAGTTCTACGCACTACGATTGCTTAATTTCTTACGCTCTGAGGCCAGTGCCCTGATTCTTTCTACTGCGTTCATGGAAGCTTCTCCCCTCTGATCGTACACTTATTACAGAGTGTTAGGTATTTCTTGGAGCTCTAACTCTATTATCTATGCTTGAAGCTGTTGAATGGCTTCAGAGAGCTTCCCAACTTGCATCTCAGTTGACTCTAGTTCCTCCTATGCCAAGCCTAGCATAGAGAAAATTGCTTTAGTTACTTCCTCTTTGACCACAGTCTACTCTGCGAGCAGCTGGTCTTTTTTTTTCTATATCTTCTCTTTTTCCTCCTCGAGCATCGCCCTAATTTCATCTTTCTCCTACTATGCAACTCAAAGTTTATCTAAGACCTCCTCCTTTTCTTGCTTCATGGATTCTTTAGCTTGCTCCTTTTCTTCTTAGGCTCAACGAAGTTGAGCCTCTGTTGCATCTGGTAATATTCATAATTAGGTGGGCTCATCCCCCATTTCTGCACTTTCCACTAAAGAAGGTGCAATAGGTACTGCACAGCTTGAATGGATAGCTTGTTGTATGTCCTTGATCTCCTTCTCTATTCTACCATACAACATTTCTTGCTTCACTTCATGTCTCTATAGGATATTTTCTAAAGCATCCTCCATGGCAGTGATGATGAGATCGGCATCATCCACTGTGAGAACATTATTCTACTGAGGCTTATTGGCTCAGGTCTTGTTTCGTTATGAGGGTTTTTACGGGGAGACCTTCCTTTTCTTTGATGTTTCAGACTCTGTAGAGGGATCCTTTGGTGGTGTAACTTTGCCTTTGTCTTGATTTTCTCCTTCTTCCCTTCCTTCTTCTTGGTTCAATTCATCTCCTTCTCCTCCTGTAGGTGAGTCAGGCCTACTATCCTCTAAGGCGTTGTCCTCCTCATCAGTTTCTATATTCTGCACTTCCTCCTTTTTCTTATTTTTCTTCGCACTAGTTTGTCCATCATGTTCGACCTGGGTGACCAAGGGACTTCCGATGATGTCGGGTTCGGAGAGTTTTGCATCTTCCACCGGGACAAGGAACTTTCCTGGCCATTCTTTGGTGATCTCCTCCATGTCTTTTTTGGTCATCTTATAATAGGACTGAAGTTCCTCCTTACTCTCATCCATGCATGCAGTGATATAAATAAAGTGTCAATCTGTGCAGAACTTCACTAGCAGTTTGTATTGATGTAGTTTGTTCAGGGTCATTATCGAAATTATTCAATGGCACACTTCATCTATTGGTAGTGAGCATGGAAGACATCATTCGATTGCCACTGCCTCAACATGTCATTTTTGTACCACAAGGTGGAGAACCTTGTGGCCAATGGCTCCGATGGCTTGAATTATGGGAATGTCGCTACTTCTAGCATCTACCAAGCGACGAAGGCGATCAGTACCAATAACCAAGTGAAATAAAATTCGTAGCCCTGATCCTGTGCTTCATGGCAGTCCTTCTCGAGCTCATTAACGCGGTATCTCACCCAGTTTATTTTCATTCCTTCTATGCACTTCCCTGCAAGGTATACTACGAAGCCCGTGACCTATGTTGGATGGTTCTTTCTGAGTATATTACTAGCTATAAGCTGACAAGATAGGTGCACTATGTCGTCCTGGATGGACGCTACCTTGTAGCCTCTCTTTCCCTTCTCTACATCGCCATAGTCTTTCTTTATGTGTTGTGTCAGGGAGCGATCTAAATTTTTCCCTAGGTAGAACTGGTGAGGGTTTGGTCTCTGCATGCTCAGTCTTGTGATCAAGTGGATTATCTCCAGATCCACAGTAACATGCATGTCAAGCCACAAATACCCTCCATGATAGCACGACAGGAGAAGTTTAACGCAAGCGTTAACCTCTTGGTGTCGGCCAAAGTGAGGGATATTCATCACGTTCAGGATCATTTATTGTGTGAGCTCCTTTATATATGGCTGGGAGACTATGCGTAGCTTCTTCCCAGTCGTCTTCATCAAATACCTATGTGGTGCGAGCATCACATAGTTTTTCTGGTCTCCGAGGTTGAAGTCGTTGTTCTTCAAAGATGGAATGTGTCCTAACTGGGGTCCAACTACTCATATCCCCTTCAGGATGTACGAGGTGATCAGCGTGTATTAAAAGTAATGCAAGCTACGGGCATGACTAATTGTGCCAGCCAAAGGCACTATGTATTTAGGAAAGACCTATGGGATATGTTTTATGTTAGCCAAATCGTCATGGTGTTTTCTTCACTTCTCAGTCGCGGTTCAACTAGAGCGACGTCCAGTTGAGGGGGATTCTTGGAGGCCCCCAGTCGACAATCCCTATAGTCCTACAGACATGACTCTCTCATCCATGAGGTCTACAAGTATCTCCTCCATAGATTTCTCTAACGTGTTATGTCTGCCTAACATTCACACTTGTAATAAAATAAATTGGGTAGGCGAACAGACAAGCAAGGTAATCAAACGAATCGTGAGGTCTAGAAAGCACAGCGCGATATGATGGGTTTTTTGTTAGCTTGGATATCACGTTTTGCAAAAAATGGTCCTGATGCAGCGTCTAACGGGATAAATAAGAAACGACGTAATGGATTCCTCCAATGGGTAGAAATTCCTTAATCAATACGAATTTGTCTATTATGGTGCAGTCTAAATGGTCCAACGATGGTCTTTCCAGTAATAACTGTGTTTCTAGACATTCTAGAGTGTCATTCTAACGTTCAGGGAACCTCCAACAGCCATATAGCTTCATCGTGGCGAAGTCCCATTCTGTGTGGTTATGTTAATCTAGTGAAGTTCAATTTCTGCAAATCTACCTCCTCCAAAGTCTTTTCTGGAACTTGTTGTAGTTTTTCTATCTTGGCTTTCTTCTTACTAAGCTTCCTTTCCTTCTTTCCTATGATCTTATTCTTTGTATTCCTCTTTCCATTCTTATTCTTATATTTTCTTAGCGTAGTGACTTCGCGTTGTTGATGTTCTTTCAAAGGGTTCAGAGATAATACCTCTTTTCTTACTAGGTCCTGGGTGGACATACTTTCTTCTTGCGTAGATAGGTCCTTCAACCCTTCTTGCATTCTTTCAAAGTTAACATATACTTCTCTTTCATTATGCTGCTTCGACTCAACTTCTCATTCTTCTATCAGTCAATCTATTCTTCAAGCTATGAAATCCCTTAGTTCTTGCTTTTTCTTTTATGTAGCTTCCTCTTCTACTTGCCTTCTGATCTAATCTTTCTCAATCTAAGTCTTTCCTAATAAAAGTACAAAAGGGGTGTTGTTCTCAACAAACCTAATAACTTAAAAGTCCTCTGTTGTTTATGTTTCATGAGAAATCATAGGTATATTAGTAACTCCTCCACATAGGGTTATCAACTTTCCTTTAAACAAGCCTATCCTTCCCAATGAAGGTATCATAGTAGGCTTTCCCAAAATTTCCCAAGTGCTTTCTGGCATAATATTCACATGTGTTTCTTCATCTAATACATAGTCTATGTCAAAGTCTTCTATTCTTGTAAGCATACATTGTTTTTATTTCAAGATATTTGGTAAATTGATGTCTCTGTGATCATCCATTTCTTCCTTTAACTGTATTGACATGGTCTCTGACTCTTTTTTTGTATCGCTCTTTAACATATCCTTAGTCTCTTGACCTTATTTATATTTTTCTTGTCTCTTGTTCATCTTTTCAACTTTAGCAATCATTCTTGGACAATCCTCAACCTCATGATCAATGGCTTTACAACAAAGACAATTAGAACCTATACCAGAGCATTCTTTAGCAATATGTCATAGTCTCCTACAATTGTAACACAATGTCAATCCTCTCTTTCTTTTAAATGATCCCCAGTCCTTCCTGTACTGCGCACTGGGATCACATTGTTGGACCTGCAATCTGCAAAAATGCTTTCTAGTTTCATGCATCCACTTATTAGTCCAAAAATTCTTTCTATGCATAGGAATAACATATTTTTCTGTATTTCTATGAAATTTATTCAGATCAACTCTTTCTTTTAACTATGCCCTAGTTTTCAAACTAGGAAAAAATCTATCAAACATACCTAGATCCATACTTTCAAAGCAAAAATTTCCACTTATCTTAACTTTTCCAGAGCACAAAGTTTTAAGATCTTACCTCTTTTCTTCAAATCAATTTTCTTTCTTAGCACAGAGCTTCACAAGTTGATTGGAATACTGCGCACTACAACAATAGATCTATGCACAGAGCTTTATTTTTTCTTCAGTTCACAGCAATCACAGTTTCAAGTCCTCGCAACGGAACCATTTGTTGTCACAGGGGTAGACCCAGGGTTCAATGCTTCAACAACACACCAACAAAGCCCTAACTACCAGCCCTTTCGGAAACACCTATGAAGTAGATGAAGTATCACCTGAGGTAGAGGAAGGGGAGGTTGTAGGACTTAGGTGTCTATAGCCAAGCTGGGACACAGATTTGTGATTACAACACTTAAAAGAGAAATTAGCCAAAAATATGCATTAGATTATGATTCTCATTTACATTGTATATTAACCCTTATTACAGATCAGCGCAGTAACAATCAAGATCTAACACTTCCAATCACTTTAACACATAGCATTAGCTCGGATCTAACATTCATTCAGATCATTAAGCACTAAGCTACAACATCAGATGCATTCATTATACATAACAACGACAACACTAAGAAAATAACCACATAAACAACATTGCACGAAGCACATAAGGACATAGGATATACGTGGTTCACCCCATTATGGGGCTACGTCCACTAACCTCTTCTTCTTCTTTATTATTTTTTCAAGCTTCTTACATTCATCTGCTTCTGTACATAAATCCATAGATCCAAAATACACAGAGGACAGGAGATCTGTGAGATGCACACTAGATCCTCATTCCCAAAACCAGGTCAAGGAATAGAGACAACTCCTTAGTAGCACAGAGCACTTACATATAACGTATGTGCACAAAGTAGCGTACAAAATACTTGCACTTAGCTCTGGAAGCCTTAACACATTCTTGCACTAAGCTTCTACTAATAAATATTTTGACATTGCTTAGCTACTACTTATTTATACACTTACAATAAGGCCTAACCATGGGTAAACCCATGGGCCAACATCCCAAAACCCTAAAAAAGAGGCCCTAATGAACCCCTTGCTGGGTCCATAAGCTTACAAAACAAGCGATATCCTACGATCTCTACTCCGCCTAGGAGATCCATATTTGTCCATCTTGTCGAAGTTCCAAAAGTGGTCAAACACGACCAATGTTTCCTCAAAACTTGGTCAAGGGCCAACACTTTCTTTTGTGCCAACCCCTTTACAACAAGTCTAGCCTTGTATTTCTTTTTTCCTCCATCTTCGTCCTTCAATTTGTAAATCCATTTATTATGCAATGCTCTTTTTCCTACAGGAAACTAAATGAAGTCCCAAGTCTGGTTATTTACCAAGGAATCCATTTCCTCTTTCATTCCTTACTCCCACTTATTTTTGGTGTCTACCTACATTGCCTCTTCATAACATTCTGGTTCACTAGAATTAGTAAAAAATAAATAATACAATGAAGGAGAGTATCCTTCAAGGGGTCTACTTAACCTGGTATATATTCTAACAACACTTGCAGAAGCTTGAGGTACATGCTGATCATATTGTTGTACATTTTGATTTTCTGGTACCATTGAAATTTCATTTTTAGTGATCTCATCAAGCACTCTGTATTCTGGTTTTTCTTTTTCATATTTCTTTCCATGTAACTGATATTTGTACATGACCTTCTCATTGAATATGACATCTCTACTCCTAATGATTTTGTTATTTTCATAATCCCATAAGCGATAACCAAAATCATTAACACTGTATCCAATAAAGGTACACTTCTTGGATTTTACCTCAAGCTTTGTTCTATTTTCTTTATCAATATGGACAAATGATTCACAACCGAAAGTCTTCAAAAAAGAATAGTTTACCTTTTTACCTGTCCATGCCTACTCTGAAATTATACCATCCAAATAGATTGAAGGTATTTTGTTTATTAATTAAATAGCAGTATCTACAACATCTGCATAGAACTGTAAGAGAAAACTAGCATGCAATCTCATACTCCTTGCATGCTCCATGATTGTCCTATTCATCCTTTCTGACACACCATTTTCTTGTGGTGTTCCTGGAACTCTCTTCTCTCTACAAATCCCATGGTATGAACAGTAATCATCAAACTCCTTGTTGCAATATTCACTTCCATTGTCTGATCTGAGACACTTCAACCTTTTTCCTGTCTTATTCTCAACCAAAGCTTTCCATTTCTTAAAAGTATCAAAAACATCATTTTTTTGTCGAATGCAATAAACCCAAGCTTTTCTAGTTGCATGATTAATAAAAGTAACATAATAACGAGACCCACTTGTTGGCCCTTGACCAAGTTTTTAGGATCCTTGGTCATGTTTGACCTATTTTGGGACTTCGATAGGCTGTCGAAGGCGGAGCGCAAGACAAAGCGGAGATCGTGGGATCTCGGCCCCTTTTTAGGGCCTTTTTGGGTTTTGGGCTTATCTAATGGCTATGGGGATGTCGGCCCATGGGTTTACCCATGCTTAGGCCTATTTTGTAATGTATAAATAGAAGTCTAGGCAATGTAAGAAGTAGTAAATAGTGTCTAATAGTGACTAGTCAGTTGCAAGTGTGCTCAGTACTAAGTGCTAAGTGGTAATTGCTTTGTGCATATTGTGTGAGGCTTGTAGAGCTAAGTGCAAGTGATTGTAAGAGATTGTGGAAGGCTTTGTTCTATAACTCAAGGAAGGAGGATCTAGAGAGGTGCGCAGATATTTTGTCCTCTATGGAGTTGATTTTGAGGCTTTGTGCATGTAAGAAGATTGATCGAAGATAATAAATAGGACGACAAGTCGGTGGACATAGCCCCAGGGTGGGGGTGAAACACGTATATCATGTTTTTTGAATGCTTTGTGCTTTTTGGATGTTCTTTTTTTTATGTGATTCAATGCTTAGTGCGATGTTAGATGATAGAATAATCTAATATGATAGCTTAATGCTTAATAATGTGAATGAATGCTAGATCTGATCTCTATTGGTATGATTAGTGCTTGAATCTATTGGATCTATGTGAATGTTGCGTTGATCTATTGTCAGGGTTTAGCTACGTTGTGAACTAAGGCTGAATATTAATGAACTGTAATAACTAAGTGCTTTGTTAAGGTGTTACAATCACATATCTTTGTCCCAGCTAAGGTTGCAGACATCTGAGTCCTAGAACCACCCCTACGTCTATCTCGGGTGAGAGTTAATCTTCTTTGCAGGTGTTACCGAAAGGGATGGTAGTTAAGATTTTTTTGGTGTGTTGTTGTATCATTAAACCTTGGTTCTGTGCCTGTGCCAACAAATGGTTTCGTTTTCGGGATGTGAAATTGTAATTACTGGGAGCTGATGAAGAAGAAGCTTTGTGCAAAGATCTGACCTGAAACTATGAAATCTCTATGTGTAGATATGTTTCCCTAGTGTGCAGTACTCTACCTATATTGTGAAACTATGCACTAAGAAAAGAAGTCTTATCTGAAGAAAAGAGGTAAGATCTTGAAGCCTTGTTCTTTGAGAAAGGTAATAATAGTAAAAAGTTTTAGATCTGGAAGCTTTGTGCTATGCTAAAAGTAAGATAAGTAGAAATTTTTGTTTCAAAAATACGGATCTAGGTATGTTTGATAAATTTTGTCCTAACCTAAAAACTAGGGCACAACTAGAAGAAAGAAGATTTGATATGAGTATATATGATAAGAATAGTGAAAGATATGTTATTCCTATGCATAGAGAAAATGTTTGGACTAACAAATGGATGCAGGACCCTAGAAAGAATTTTTTGGAGGTTAGCTACAGGAAAGGTTGGATATCATTTAAGAGAAAGAGAAGATTAATCATGTGTTACAGTTGCAGAAGACCGGGACATATTGCTAAGGAATGTTCTGATAGAAGCCCTAGTTGTCTTTGTTGTAAATCTATGGACCATGAAGTTTTAGATTGCCCTAGAATGATTGATAAACTTGAAAGAATGAATATCAGACAAGAAGACCATGAGAAAGGTCAATACACTAATACCATGGCAGAACCCCAGAAAGAATCAGAGGATGTATTTCTACAAATGAAAGAAACCCTGAATGACCACCAAAATATCAACTTATCAGAGATCTTCAAATAAAAAGAGTGCATAGAAGCAAGAATAGGAGACTTCGACATTGACTATGTTCTGGATGAAGAAACACAGGTGAATATTATGACAGAAAGAACTTGGGAAACTTTAGGAAAGCCTGTTATGATTCCTTCATTGGGAGGAATAGGATTATTTAGAGGAAATATGATAAACCTACATGGAAAGCTCACCCAGATATCTATGAGTACTCATGGAACTTCGATGGAGGAAGAGTTTGATGTTGTTAAATTTATTGAGAACAAGGCCCCATTTTCTATATTACTAGGAAATCCTTGGATTGAAAGGGATCAGGCCAGAAGGAAAGAAGAAGAAGTCTTAGAGCAGAAGAAGTAAGAGTTGAAATATTTCATTACTAGGAGGATCGCACACTTGATTGAAGAACATGAGAATAGATCGAAGCTATTTAGAACTAGAAACTTGGATGTCAAAGTTGAAAGAACAATAGAAGACTCACAGAAGACTGAAGCACCTACCCTAGATAGAGAATAAGTATTTCCCTTGAATCTTAGGAAAGAATCTCAACAACGTGAACTTACTATGCCAAGAGGAGATAAGAATCAGAATGGAAAGAGGAATATCGAGATGAAGCTCACTAGAAAGAACGGTATAAAACTAAGTAAGAAGAGATCAAAGATCGAAAAGTTACAAAAGGTTCTAGAGGGAACTTCGCAGAAGGAAAATTTGCAAAACTGGAACTTCGTCGAGATAGCAGAACAACACCACATGGCACTTCGCCATGGCGAAGAAACATAGTTTTTGGAAACAGTATAACCATTATAATAACACCCCGAATGGGTAGAACGACATTTATGGTCAGAAATCTCGCCATCAGATCATTGGGACAGCGTCGTAATGGACATAACTGAATTAATGAAGGCTTCTCGCCCGTTGGAGAGATCCATTTCCTAGTTATCTACTTATTCCGTCGAGCCTTGCACCGAGAACACTTTCTCCAACTATGATTATCTGAGACCATGATCATTTTATTTTGCATAGTGATCATCAAGCTATCACCATCCATCCCATTGCATTGAGTAGTTACTCTTCAAACCTAAGATATTCAACCACGATCGTGTATGTCTGAAGAAATTAACGTAGTAGAAGAGTCTGTAAAGGAGGTACTCATAGACCTCATGACTGAAAGAGTAATGTATGAAAGGGTAATGTCTATGGGTGTACAAGCATCATCGACGAGAGGAATGAAATCCTCTCTGTCGACCACTCGCAGATCCAGACCATCCTGATTCGTCACAGAAAAGAGAACTAAGAATAGAGATGACCTAGCAAATGTGAAGTTAATTCTGACTATCTTACCTAACTACATCTCTCCTCTGGCTGGAATGGTGAGTCATGATAGTGTGTCGAGAGATTTTGATTACACCTTGGTTGTTGCGTACCTCCCAAAGGGGATACATGCAGTTAGAGCGCAGCAGGACAAGATCGCAACGTTGAAGTTCAACGACTTCAACCTAGGAGACCGCAAGAACCATAGTATGCTCTCCCCATACAAATACTTGACCAAGACAAAGGGGAGGATCTCAAAAATAATCCCCCAACCATGGACGATGAACCTCTCACAGTCCACCCTGTTGAATCTAATGAAAATCCCACACTTTGGAAGGCACCAGGAGGTTAACACCTGTGTTAAGATCCTACTCTCATGTTACCATGGCAGCTACTTATGGCTAGACCGATGTATCACAGTCGATCCTATGATGATGCATAGTATCACTGGATTAATTATGCAAGGACCCGACCCACAAGACTTCTAAACAGGGAAAGCCATATATAGTGCATTAGCACAGAAGATCAAGGATACCTACGATGATGTTGAGAAGGGGATGCAACGCTACAAGGTAGCTTCCATATAGAATAGCATAGTGTGACTAGAATGCCAATTAATTGCAGGAATGCTAGTAAGGAAGAAAAGACCCACACAGGTCACAAGGTTTTTCGTTGACCTCGCAGGGAAATGCATGGAAGGCCTATAGATGAACTAGGTGAAGTACCTAGTTAATCAGCTAGAATTATATTGTCGTGAAGAATAGGATCAGGGCTATGAGTTCCACTTTAGTTGGCTCCTGATCCTCATCACGTTTATTTCTTGGGATATTCTGGAAGGTGCAACCTTCCCATACATTGAGTCGTTCAATCCGCTTGCTGCAAAATTCACCACGCTCTCGTACTCGAGCAATATGGGAAAACAATGGCAGTTGAACGCAGTCTTTCACACATATTATCTCCAATTGAAGAGGGATATCAAATTTGAACCTCACATGACACCAAACACCCTATAGCGGCTCTGACCCCTCATGAATTTCCGCACAGATTGACACTTCATCCATATCACTACGCGAGCAGACAAGCATAAGGAGGAGCTTCGGTTGTACTGCAAGCTCACAGAAGAGGACCTCGAGGAGATAACTAAGGAATGGTTAGAAAACCTCCTTATCCCCACTAATCTTGTAGAGATGTCTGACCATGAACTTGATAGCTCAAAGGCCACTCACAAAGAACATGACACACCCATAACCAGTAGAAGGAAGAAGACTGCAGAAGTCCAAGACTTAAGCAGTGCATCAGAAAAAACTTCTTCAGTATCACCTGGTCGAGGGGGTGATGAAAAAGTAGAAGATATAAATGGAAAATAAGATGATTAGAATCAAGGATAAGTAACACTTTCTAGAGATGAGGATTATCCCTTGAAGAAGAGGAATTTTTCTCCCCCGAAACCCTCTTCCCGAAAGAAATTCAGAGCTACCTTGACCAAGATGCGGACTGTGCTCACTGTCAATGACTTTGACTTCATCATCGCAGCTCTAAATGATGCCTCACAATAAATATTGCAGAAACATGAAGCCAAGAAGGAGGATATGTACGACATAATCAAGGTTGAGCTCTAAGGGGTACAGCAGGCCCTTTAGTCTAGTCGCACATTTTCCAGTTTGCCCCTACCATTGGAAGAACCAGAGTTGGGAGAAGATCCATCGACTAGCTATTACGACTGAAGCTCGCCTTCATCATGCACAAGAAGAAAGAGAACAAGCCACCCAAGCCTTGAATTAAGTGCAAGAAGTAGTCATAGAATAATGTCGAGTTGCGGAGAAAGAGAAGGTTTCTCTCCAGACAAAGTTTGAATAGGAGAAAGCACAGATTCAATAAGAAAAAGAATAGTTGCTCGCAGAACAACTCGAAGTGAAAGAAGTAGTTAATAGAGCACTTTGCTCCGTGACAAGATTAGAGCCAAAGGAAGAAGACTAAGTTGAGAATCAAGTAGAGCAGCTTGCAGAAGTTATCTAGCAGCTACAACAAAGAATAATAGACTTAGAGCTCCGCATAGTGCCCGACACCCCACAGGATGTGAAGGATCGAAGAGATGCAGCTTATTGAAGAGCAGTTGAGAGAATAAAGGCCCTTTCCATGGAATGTAAACAACTAAGTGATTGCAGTGTCCAAACTTATGAGTGACTCACTGAGAATCCAAAACTGAAGGCACTAGAGTCATAGCTCCAGGAGGTGAAGTAACAATCAGAAACAATACAGGTGCAGTTGAAGCCCCTATTAGTTGTTGAAAGGATGAAGCGATCCCAAGAGCAGTGCACTGCTCAACAACAATTCCACACCATTCAGAGCAGAGTCATGGAAGTGACTTAGAGGCTCCAACCTATATAGGATGAGGCTTGCCAATTGTTCCCAGATATTGAAGGTCGAGGAGTATAACTGGAGCAAGTCTTCACTGCAGCTGAACAAAGCTTAGAGGGACCTGTCAACGAAGTTGTTATATAAGATTTTGTTGATCAGGAGGCCATGGCATAGCAACAATTCGAAGAAGTTCAAGCCAAGATGGAGGCTTTTGAGGACGAATTACCCAGATCAGAGTGACTCGGGATGAGTCACAGGTGAGTGTTGGGGGCATGTTCTCCCTTGACCAAGTTTTGAGGATCCTTGGTCATGTTTGACCTATTTTTGGGACTTTGATAGGATTTCGAAGGTGGAGCGCAAGACGAAGCGGATATCACAGGATCTCGGCCCCTTTTTAGGGCCTTTTTGGGTTTTGGGCTGATGTAATGGGTATGGGGATGTCAGACCATGGGTTTACCCATGCTTAGGCCTATTTTGTAATGTATAAATAGAAGTCTAGGTGATGTAAGAAGTAGTGAATAGTGACTAGTAGTGACTATTCAGTTGCAAGTGTTCTAAGTGCTAAGTTGTAATTGCTTTGTGCATATTGTGTGAGGCTTATAGAGCTAAGTGTAAGTGATTGTAAGATACTGTGGAAGGATTTGTTCTATAACTCAAGGAAGGAGGATCTAGCGAGGTGCGCAAATATTCTGTCCTCTGTGGAGTTGATTTTGAGGCTTTGTGCATGTAAGAAGATTGATCGAAGATAATAAATAGGACGACGAGTTGGTGGACATAGCCCTAGGGTGGGGGTGAACCACGTATATCTCATGTTGTGAATTCTTTGTTCTTTTTGGATGTTCTTTTGTTCATGTGATTCAATTCTTAGTGTGATGTTAGATGATAGATGAATTTGATATGATAGATTAGTGCTAAATAATGTGAATGAATGCTAGATCTTATCTATATTGGTATGCTTAGTGCTTGAATCTATTGGATCTGTGTGAATGTTTTGTTGATCTTTTGTCAGGGTTTAGCTGCACTTTGAACTAAGGTTGAATATTAACTAACTATAATAAATAAGTTCTCTATTAAGGTGTTACAATCACAAATCTGTGTCCCAGCTAAGGTTGCAGACATCTGAGTCCTACAACCATCCTTGCCTCTACCTCGAGTGAGACTTCATTTTCTTCGCAGGTGTTGCCAAAAGGGCTGATAGTTAGGGTTTTGTTGGTGCGTTTTTGTAGCGTTGAACCCTGGGTCTGCCCCTATGCCAACACCACCAAGAGATGATACCTAAGTTGGTCCCCATACATTTGTATGCAGAAGATCTAACCTTTCACTCTTCTTTTCTTTTCCGACTCTAATAAATATGACTCTCTTCTGTTTTCCATAAACACAATGCTCAAAGAAATCCAAATAAATTTGTTTAAGATATGGAAACAAATTTATTTTGTGAAGTATCTGCATCCCCTTATCACTCATGTGTCCAAGCCTATAATTCCACAATGTTGAATCCACTCCTGTAGAAGCTAAAGAGATAGAAGAGTCAATATTACCAGTACATAAATATATTGTACCTACATTCTCTCTTTTTTCTATCACCAATGATCATTTAGTGACATTCCAAACATTATCTGTAAATATGGATATACAACCTTCACTTGCCAACTTCCTTGATCAAATTATATTTTTCCTTAGATCTGGAACATTTATTACCTCTTTCAACAACCATTGGTTTCCATTTCTTTGCTTTAATTTTACCTTTCCCATTCCAACGATTTTGCATGGTGAATCATCACCCAAATGAACATGTCCAAAATCACCTTGAACATAATCAAGAAAATGTTTCCTATGGTGTGTGGCATGAAATGAAGCCCCTGAATCTACTACCCAAGACTCAAAAATATTAACTACAAAAAGAATCAAAGCATCTTGTAACACATCACTTGTTACATTTGCTTCTTGATTTTTCTTCTATTGTCCATCTCTTTGTTTCTTTGGAGCTTTGCAGTACTTCTTCATATGTCCTTTCTTCCCACAATTCCAGCACTCTATCTTTCCAAATATGGATTTGGATCTGCCCTTCCTAGAATTATCGTGGTTCCCTGAGGCCTTTTATCTATCCTTTTGTCTTCCCTTGTTCTCTGTGTTTAATGCATTACCCGATGTTTCACCTCTGCTTTTTTGTCACTTTTCCTCCCTAAGGATAACACCAACAACAACATCAAATTTTAAAGTGTTTGAACCAGAGATAGAGTTACTTACAGCCATGACCAAGCCATTCCATATTTTTGGCAATGAGCACAACATTAGTAGAGCCCTGACCTCATCATCAAAGTCCACTTTTGCAGAACTTCATTGATTAGTAACCGTATTAAATTCATTTAAATGATCTGCAACAGACCCACCTTCTAAAATATTCATATTAAATAATACCTTCATTAGAAATATCTTATTGGACGTCGAGGGTTTTTCATATAGTTTAGCCAATGCATCCATGATCCGAAAAGATCTTTTAACGACAATGGTTGAGTTTTAAAGCATGAGTTAAATAACCATTTAGGAATTTGATGAAATAGGAATAATTGATGATGAAACATGGCAGCCATATTATATATATAGATCTGGAAATGAGCATAAAGAAACAACAAACCATAAAGAACAAAGATGATAATGAAGTTCGACAATCTCGCCTATGTCTCCAAGACTTTGTCTTAGTGGGTGAGGCTTTCTTATTTATGTTCAAAGATTCAAAAATACATCATATTAGTGCCAAATGTCTTACAAACTGATCTGGATGTGTTCTTCTAGATCTCAATAATCCGTCAAAACCGACTACACTGAAAATAGATGAGCGAAGCTCCCAGAAATTTCCCGCAAAGATGCTCTCCTCATTAGCTTCCCTGCATAACAATGGCTTTGGCTCAACAATTATTCAACATTTCTCTATTATGAACCTCCCTTCCATGGCTTCAAGAACCTCTGGTTTATATAGACTTGAAGTTGGCAACAAACTCCCAAATTCTCCCCAATATCTGGCCTCTAAAAGGGCTCTAGATCCCCCAATATTGGCCAAAATCTCTCAAATCAGTTAAAAAATCATATAATATGGCGGAAAAACCCACTTTTTGCATATAATAAAGCACAACCCCTTTTCTTCAGGCCCCTGGGCATATTTGCATGCTCCATGTGGCCAAGCGTTAGAAGTTGTGTGCTGGGCCCCCTATCTGTCGACTCCTGGTCTTGTGGCTAGCCATATGGTCGCAGGAAAAACATTCCATAGGATATATCTTTTGTATCCCTCGGTCTAAACCCCCTGGTCACATGCCTTGGTCGGTGGACTAGCCCAACCAATCGGGCACTATCCCAACATATCTGCGCCATACACTAAAGGGTGGTCATATCAAACGGTCTTATGCCACACGTCGGGGTTGGATGTTATGGTAATGGATTCCATGCCCAAGTTTAAATCGGTGGACATATAGTGTAGGAATATGAAAATGGATCGGGGATAAGAACATGTAACAGCTCCGGCGCCAATGGATAATATTGAGGGCATATGGTTGTGGTTATATGGATGTGCATCAAGGGTTGGGGCCTAGCCCTAGCCCTAATCTCCACCTGATTTACAATGTCTAAAATTTAAATATAACATTTGCGCTATACATATCAAGTACCACTATGGGTAGGCTAGTAGCCCGGCCCTACCAAGTCACTTGCCACCTGGACTGGAGGTCACAGGTTCTACTCCCCGGGAGTCCATACATTTTGCCACAAACAAATTAACCAATGGAGGGGTGCCATGTGGCATCCCAAGACTGGGCCACGTCACACCATGTTAGTCACCCAAACAAGGACATGTGTCAACATTCAATTTGACCACTTGTTTTCCTACATGTCTGCCCAATCATCATCCACTATACTTACAACTTCACTCAACTTCCATGTGTCGTACGGCTATACGAAACTTGCCACATGTCACCCTTGCAATGGTCTCACATGTCACAATATGACTCGTCCACATCTGCACCTGCCCACGTTATCACCTGTCCATGTAATCATGTCAAAGAGCCACTGCCACATCACCTATATGGTCATATGACCTGTACAGTCATTTGCCACATCAAAACTATACGTATTTTGTTAGCAGTCCATAAATCTATTTGGTTGACGAACAGATGATGAAGGTAACTTTTTCAACCAACTTTGAGACCCAAAAATAGCCTTTCAGATCTGGAGAGTGCTCTCTTAGAAATGGAAAAATATCCACATGGGATATGGCTTTACGAATGATGGCTAGATTTTAAAATTGGTGATGAAATGTTTCTGGTTATATTGGCTCAGGTAAGTAAAACTCAGGCTATACGGTCGGTCTGAGGAAGAGACAGAACAAATGACTCAGTGACTGGATTCAATAGGAAAAGGCTAGGTGATCGATAGCCTTCAGTTTTAATCGCAAAGTGTGGCGGGAGAAAAACAGAGGGAGTGAACTCAAGAGCATCGTTGTGGACGAATTTAGAGTTAGCTTGAGAAGAAAATGCTTTTTCTAAGTGGCATGAACAAGGGGCGCAGTAAAGCAAATTCGCAGGTTCGAAAATTCGTTCCAAAATAGATGATATGAAATATTAAATTAAAGATAACAGGAAAGAACATACGCAGAGAAAGAAATACAATACATCCAACTATCGCAACTAGAATCTTTACAACAAAACACAGGACCTTTGCATTAAATTTCAATCAAAAAACACTCAGACTTCTTACAATGGCATTCGTTTATTAAAATTACCAACCAACCCTGGTTACATCGAAAAGATGAAATATATAAACTAGGGTGCTGCTTGGGATGCCCTTTATTCTAACTGCTAACTCTAGACTGGGAAAAACCGTGCCACATGCGCAAGAAACTATTCGCATGGCACCATCCAAAAATAGGCAACAATCATGCATGTCTACTAGTAATCGTCTTCAACCTCCGCCACAAGATCGGATCGTCGATCAAGACCCAATCTAGGGAAAAAAATGTGTCATTGTGTCCCTCAATCATCTATCCTTACAAACAGGTGTCTGCCCAAAATCAGTCATCTGCAATGTTGGTTTTGCCTCCCGTTACATACCTATTTGTTGGGAGTTGTGCACAACAAACGGTTGTGCGCTTCCCGTGACCAAAATGGTGAGATGTTTTCAGAGGATGCGTATCACTCAAAAACTGTTGTGAAGGACAACGTCACTCGTTAAGCTTTATTTTCTTGTGCGAAGGCGAGAGCCATACAAAATTCTTGTTCAGCTGCTCCGCCGTCTTCGGGATGCTTTTCCTACCCTTCCCCTACTAGCCTTTGCCCTTCCCGCAGCTGGACAATAACGTTTTGAGCCTCCTTAAGCTACCTTTTCAAACATGTCACGCTCCCTCTGCGACTCTGTGTAGCTAATGCCTCTATGGTCTTTGTTGTTAGCTGTCATTTTAATTCTCTATTTTCCTGATAAAGCTCAGCAATAGCCAGCTTTACCTACTTCAACTGCTGAGATGGCGTCTCCTCATTCATCCCCATCGCATCCACCTTCATGACCTCCTTGTTCTTTCTTAGACTACCTCTTCTCTGAGGTAGCTATTGTCCGGAGGAAAATGCTCCTACCACCTTCCCCTTCTGTATGAATTTCTCAGTCTCGACTTTCTCACATCTTAAAATGGTATCTTTTGTAGGTGAAAAGATGGATCCTTCTAAGCTTCTGCGGATGGTTGCCACAAGCGTGAAATAAATCCAAGCTCTCTGAGGTTTGGATCTCATAGTTTTTCTGCTTTGCGCACCCTTTCTCGTGCTCTAAGAAAATGCCATGATGCACCTGAGGTGAAAACTATGCGCAAATGTTTTGAACAGATGTATCGAGGAACAGCTTTGAACCGATCAGATTGGAAAAAGGGAAATGTGAAAGACAACTTGGGCCATATTCTATGACTGGGGGAACACGTTGAGCATCTGAGATTTATAGCGGATTGGTTTAGAGAGGAGAAACTTTGGACATTAATGAATTTATGGCGACGAGAAGTTTCAAGTCAATCCTCAGGTTGTTCATGGAAAATCCCCACGTGTGGAATGAAGGTGATATGATTTTTTGTGCCGGCATAATACGAACGCTGCAATTCTTCATTCCTTCAGCCTTCATAATAAAATTATAATAACTATGGCACTTGCCGACATGACCTTTATTTAACAACTTAATTCGACAGGGGTATGTAGAAACTGGTTTCTTAATGGGATTTGACCTCCAGGAAAAAACAAGCCGATACCACGTATATAGTTCTCGATTCTGACACCCTTTCCCCTTTCCAAGGGCCAACCAGCCATTTTCTAACTTCAGCATCATGGTATTACATACCTAACTTCAGATATTTGGGCGCATGGATCACTACGTGACTTGGAATTGACTCTAAAAGGAAAGAAAGGTGGTGGCACTAACAACTGGCTCCAACGGGGATGCTATCCTCCCTGTGAGGTAGCAAAGAACAGGAGACCAAGTGCCTGACCATTGGGATTTATTCAATGTCTAGATACTAAGTAATAACAATGACGGATGGAAAAAAAACAACTAGACTCCATGACACAACTTCTAAGAATTCAGCATAAACTTAGGGACTTCACTTTGAGCTTCAATTTCCTGCTAACGTAGTGGCTCAACTCAAATTTAGAAACTATTTATAATGAAAAATGACTCAAATGGAATTTATCACATCAAGTAGAGTTTGAGGAACCTGCTATTTATAGGCCCCCAACTAAGACATTCCCCATCCGGCCCTGTCAGGAAAAAATCGTTGTCTCTACAGCGCGCGCTGACTCTATATGGTCATGTCCAAAGGTGATCGAACTTTCCATGTTTCCCTTTTCCTTCATTTCATGCATCCCATCTTACCACCAGATCTCCCACCTGAAGATCTTCATGCTTGGAGTGTTTGTCAAAAGTTTTCTTTATCCTCTCTTGGTGAAGTTGAGATTGATTATACACATGCTCCCTTTCCTGTTGGGTGTGGATCGGTTAGTTTATCCTTCTTTGTGCATCATCTGATTCGGCCTCCTGCTCTTGCAACATTTTCCTGACAGGCAGTCCCAACGCAGTAGGGAAAATCACGTATGCACCGTAAATGATCTAAAAAGGTGACGTTGATATAGAGGTGGTGATCTGATCTACCCACAACGCGTAGATAAGCTTCTTATGCCACGCTCTCTTATTTTATTGTAAGATCCTTTTGATGATTCTAGTTAGGCTCTTATTCGAGGATTCCACCAACCCATTTCCCTACGGGTAATATGTTTTGGAATGTCCCAAGGTTATATTATAGTCCTGATAGAACTTCTCCATCATTTTAGACTTTGCGGCCGCATTATCCGTTATGTTCTTAACAGGACATCCAAACCTTGACAAAATGCTTGTCTCCAGGAACTGTAAGATGACTGCATCAGTGGATTTCTTTGTGGGGACCACCTCAATCCACTTCATGAAATATTTGATGGTTGTGAGGATCCATTTATGTTGGATGGAGGATGGCGGGTTTATCTCACCCATGAAATCTAGGCCCCGCTGCATGAAAGGCGCCTCGACTGAGATTGGCTTTAACGACAAAGGCGGTAGCTTCCTTCTCCCATTGAAAATTTGGCATTCACGGTAGCTAGAGACCTCTTTATATACGTAAGTGAAAAGCGTCGACCAATAATAACCTGCCCTCAGGATCTTGTGCGAAGTGGTCCTCCAATAATGGTGCCCTTTGCAGTCTCCTTTGTGAAACTTTTGTATGGACTGCTTCACCTCGTCTTCCAACAAACATCTTAGCAGTATTCCTCTAAGATCTTTCCAATATAGTGAATTATCCAAAACACAGAACTTAACCGCCTTACGCTTGAGGAATCTTGCTTTAGTCTTACTCACTCCTGGAGGGGCCTAGAGATTTTCTAAAACTTATATGATGTTTGTATACCATGGAGAATCAATGAGACACTGAGGTACTTCCACAACTTTTTCTTCTTGAGGGCCCTCTGACGGATCAACAATGAAATTCATACCCACAATGTCACAGTCTAACTACGTCATTAGCTTCGTGAGGCCCAGGCCCTTGAGCATCGTGTAGTGTTCGGCTAAAGTAGGCTATGGGTTGCTCGAAATCCTACTCGTCCTTCTGCAAAATTACTCCAGCAATAGTATGCTTCGAGGTGAATGAAAAAAGGAGAAAATATTTTTTAAAGTCTGGGCTGGCCAGCATAGGGGCTTTAGTCAGGGCCACTTTGATGTCTTCAAAGGACTTCTTGGCCTCTGTGTTCCACTTAATCTTGTTTCCTTTCCTCAGCATACAAGTTATATGTTTTATGGTTTCCTCCAGGTTTGGGATAAACTTTCTTAGAAAATTTACCTTACCCAAGAAAGATTATACCTCCTTTTTGTTGTGTGGAGTATCGATCTTCAAAATACCTTCAACCTGGATGGGGTCTATTTTAATTCCTTCTTTGGAAATGATGTGCCCCAAAATCTTTCCTTCCTCTACCATGAAATGATATTTCTTCGGATTCAGTGATATACCAAACTTTCTGCGCTTTTGAAAAACTCTCTTCAGGTGGTCGAGGTGTTGTTTATCAAAGGTAGAGTACAATGTGATGTCATCAATGAAAGTGATGCCCATCGCCCTCTGAAAAGTGGCACCAGCGTTCATCATGCCGAACGACATCTTAGCATACATGAATGTTCCCCACGGAGTGGTGAAATTCATCTTCTCTCTGTCGTCTGGGTGAACCATGATTTGGTTATACCCTGAGAAATCATCCAGCATGGAAATCCTTTAGTATCCCACTACATTTTGCAAGATGTAGTCCATTTTGGGGAGGGGGTAGTGGTCTTTAAGGGACACCTTATTCAAATTTCAGAAATCTATGCATAGCCTAATTTCGTCTCTTTTATTTCTCATAGGTATTAAGTTAGCTACCCACTTTGAGAATCTCAAAGAAACGATGATTTTGGCATCAAAAATACTTTTTACCTCTTTCTTGATCAGTGGTAGTAACATGGGGTTTATCCATCTCAAATTTTTTTTGAAAGGCTTCTGGTCTTCCTTGAGAGGGATAACATGTTGGATTACCTTTGTGTCATACACTTTCATATCATCATAGCTCCACGCGAAGACGTCCAGGAAGTCCTTCATGAGTTTTATGTAATCCTCCTTGAACTCTGGACTGATATTTTCGGCTCTGCCTCGGTCCCGATGTTGCAGTCTTCCACATCTTTTGTGGTTGCAGTGATCTTGGGATTCTTAGCCACATCATTTTCATCAAATGACTTTTACAGCGGCACCAACCCCTTCGAAATGATGTTATTTTTTAGTTGAATTATATCCCTTCCTGCGATTTGGTTTTGGAAAGGGTCTTCATCACTGTGCGCGTCTATGCACTCCTCTTCATTGCCACAGTATTCCTCATCGAGGTTTGTGTTAGTGAACTTGTCGCTCATGAGGAGGAATCTTTCCAGCGTTGGATGTTATCGAGTACTGCCAGCCTGTGCCTGACCTCGATTTCATATCTTTTTTCTGGGAGAGAGGGGATCTTGAAAACCGAGGCTGAGGTGGCCAATGCATCAGTGATATTATTTTGTTCCCTTGGGATAGAGGTCAGTTCATATTCTAAAAAACCTCCGACAAGATCCAAAGTCAGATTTCTATAAGTGCATAGTCTCAGATGCTTGGTCTGGTACATGCCCTTCACCTGATTTATGATCAGCTCAAAATCTTTGTGCATTACTATCCTCTGCATGCCTAGTTATTTCAAAACTTGAAGGCCCATAATTAGTGCTTCATACTCCACCACATTGTTGGTGCATTCAAATGCGATCTTGTACAAACACAACTTCGTGCTTGTCTTCAGGGGGGCTTACCCATATGCCATCCCTAGCTCCCTTTCGGTGAATGCACCATCGAAACTTATGTTCCAAACCCCATCTTCTATGTAGTCTTCTGGGTCGGCGTGCTCTATGATTTCCTGTGCGGTTTCATCATCGACTGCCGTGGTGGTCATCGATCCTTCTTCCCCAAAGCCAATATCATTGTAGAAAATAGATGATCCCACTTTAGTGTCGACGAGGTATATAGGATGGTTGTGGGGTTGCATTTTGCTGCTCACCATATATTTCAGCAGGACTTCCCTTTACATTTTTATCTCATCGCCAAACACAGGGACAATGGCGTAGTTCATGTCCATCTGCAATGTGCCTTTCAGCTTCGCGGCCCATGATATTGAGAGAAACATGCCAAAATTTTCAATTATGTCTACGACGACTATGTCCATGACCATGTTCTTGGCGGGGATTTGGGCCAACAATATGACCATGTCTTCGATTAGGCCCAAAAATTTGACTTTCCTTGAATCAAAAGAGAAAAGGTCTTTGTATGGTCTAGTGACCTCTAGTCCCAGCTCATCCATGACCACCTTCGGCATTAGATTATGTGATGTGCCAAAATCAAGCATGGAATTATGTAAGTTCATATCATGGATCTTTAGACTAACGTAAAAGGGGGGAACGTCTTCCTCATCGCTCGTCTCTTCAACGTGTGGACCAAACAAAATGACGGGGTGGTCATCTCGAACGTTCATAGTATCGGGGGCCCCTCCTATTTTGAGCATATTTATGATTTGTTACTGATACTCACTCTTACTAATCATCTCATTGAATGGGAAAAAGATTTTTATTTTTTCCATTTCGTGATCGAAATTGAAAGGGGTGTAGATTTTCTCTACTTCTTTCCTGCTCATTTACTAACCTGTCTCCAGGGAGTTTTTGGGGATTTCCTGCTTTGACTTCATCTTCTCAGTTGCATCCGTGCCTACGCCATCCATTCTTGATCGGCTCGTGGAGGGTGCATCCACTATATGCCCCTTCGCAGAGTCTATTTGTTTCGGCTTGGCAGGTGCATATTTACTCTGGAGGTTATACTTCTTCTGAAACTACATGATAGATTTATGATAACCTTTCTTAAATTCCTTCATCTCCCAAGATGATACACCATCTATTTCGAGTATCATGCCATCATTGATTTCTAGTGTGAAGTCTTAGTTTTGGCTCATATATCGATCATCTTCTCTTTTTGTCAAGAACACGTGCAGGTTTTTATCATCACAACAGTGCATATGGTTCAAAAGACTGGATGAAATCCTCTTCCATGTAGTTGTTCTAGAAAGGGGGCCTTGTTTGCTGGTCACCTGGGTCCTGCTACTTGATTCAAGGAATCTGACACCTTCGGATATTTTGATTTCTGGGTTGCGGGTCATTTTGGTCTTGTGCAGTAGGTCTGTTCCCCACGAACATTCGTTCCATCAACTTTTCCATGGTTTTCATCATCATATTGAACCTGTCATCTGAGGACCGCGACGTCGACAGTTTTGCATCTCCCTGATGTCTTTTGTCTCTCTGATTGAACTTCGACTT
The DNA here is from genome assembly GCA_009831015.1 of Picea engelmannii. Classification (NCBI taxonomy): domain Eukaryota; kingdom Viridiplantae; phylum Streptophyta; class Pinopsida; order Pinales; family Pinaceae; genus Picea; species Picea engelmannii. The sequence goes on along the minus strand of ML786708.1, from coordinate 47,429 downwards.
GATTTTTCCCGACGCCATCATATTCACTTCGACCTCGACAGCATTACTCATTATGGAATCCAGGTTTTCTGACCTTATTTCTCTCAGTAGTAGAGAAAAGTAATTGTCGAATGAATCTGCATAGCACTAGGAAGGGGTTTTACTTCGGCAGGTATGGAGTTTTATTTTCAAAAAACGAGCCAAGAAATCTTGCACCATTTCCTCTGGTTCTTTCTTCATGTTATTGTATTGCGTCAACAGCTACAAAGGATTCTTCTTGTCCCCCCATTTACTTAGGAAGGATCTTTCGAATGTCGCAAAGTTCTGAATGCTAGAAGGTGGGAGGAACTTCAACCACTTTCTTACATCTCCTGAAAGGATTTGTGCAAAAATCCTCATCTTTGCATCAGCGTAATCTACCTCCTCCAAGTCAACAAATTCATTAAACCAATCCAAGTGTTTCTCAGCGGAAACATCTCCCTCAACATCATAGAGTCTGATTCTTTGGCTATAGTTCTGAGGTAATTCATGCTACTGGGATGGAAGGACAAGGGGGGCGAATCTAGTAGCCATATCCCTAGGAGGACTCGTATTTTGGGATGAGTTATTCATCACTAGGGATGGAAATTTTTTTGGTCGAAGACAATCTCATCCAAACTGGTCTCTGACTTGGACCTAAAGAGAGTTTGTTCAAAAATGGCATCAAACTCTAGGTCATCAATGTTCTGCGTGTCTTCTTTGGGCAAGGAAAGACTTATGTCCAAGAAATAGAATGGGTCTAGCGCCTGCTCTCTAGACTTTCACAAAATCCTCCCTGGTTCGTATACAAGCTCAGAGGGGTTTGGGTCAGGATTTTCTCTAGTGTAAAAGGTATTTGGAGCCAGGTTTCCTGAATAGTGCTACTTGGGGGCCACTGGTTTGTTTGGACTGGAGTCTTCAGGGTAAATATTTTAGTCGATATGGGTGTTTGTCCCTCTGTTACCCAGGGGTCAAAATGCACATTTTCCATTCTCCCGGGGAAAATATTTTCAACTTCGTCCCCAACGACGATGCTAGAATGTTAGCACTCCGTAAATCTATTTGGTTGATGAACAGACGATGAAGGTAATTTTTTCAACCAACTTTGAGACTCGAAACTATCCTTTCAGATCTGGAGAGGGCTCTCTCATAATGGCGTGGCCTTCGCGCAGGATATGGCTTTATGAATGATGGCTATATTTTAAAACTGGTGATGAAATGTTTCTAGTTATATTGGCATAGGTAAGAAAAACTTGGGCTATGGGATCAATATAAGGAAGAGACAAAACAAATGACTCAGTGACTTGATTCTAGAGGAAAATTCTAGGTGAGTGAAAACCTTCAGTGTTAATCGTAAAGTGTGGCGGGAGAAACACAGAGGGAGCGAACTCAAGAGAGTTGTTGTGGATGAATTCAGAGTTAGCCCGAGAAGAAAACACTTTGTCTAAGTGGCGCAAACAAGGGGCGCAGTACAACGAATCTACAGGTTTGAAAATTCGTTCCAAAATAGACGATATGAGATATGAAATTAAAGATAACAAGAAAGAACATACAAAGAGAAAGAAACACAATACATCCAACTATTGCAACTAGAATATTTACATCAAAATGCGGGACCTTTGCATTAAATTTCAATCAAAAAACACTCAGACTTCTTACAATAGCATTCGTTTCTTAAAATTGCCAACCGACCCTGGTTACATCAGAAAGATGAAATATATAAACTAGGGTGTCGCTTGGGCTGCCCTCTATTCTAACTACTAACTCTAGACTAGGAAAAACTGTGCCACATGCACAAGAAACTCTTCACATGGCACCATCCAAAAATAGGCAAAAATCATGCATGTCTACTAGTAATCGTCTTCAAGCTTCGCCACAAGATCAGATCATCGGTCAAGACCCGACATAGGGAAAACAAATGTGTCATTGTGTCCCTCGATCAGATATCCTTACGAATAGGTGTCCGCCCAAAACCGGTCGTCTGCAATGTTGGTTTCACTTCCCATTACATGCCTATTTCTTGGGAGTTGTGCACAACAAACGGTTGTGTGATTCTCGTGATCGTTACAAAAATGGTGAGATGTTTTCAGAGGATGCATATCACTCAAAAAATATCATGAAGTACACACCGCTCATTAATATTTCTTTTCTTTTGCCAAGGTGAGAGCCATATGGACTTCTTGTTTAGCTGCTCCGTCATCTCTGGGATACTCTGCGTGCCCTTCCCCTTCTAGCCTTTTCTCTTCCCGCTGTTGGACAATAACATTCTGAGCCTCCTTAAGCTGCCTTTTCATCCACGTCACGCTCCCTCTGGGACTCTATGTAGCTAATGCCTTCACAATATTTGTCGCTAGATATCATTTTAATTCTATGTTTTCTTGATAAAGCTCATCAATAACCAGCTTTTCCTGCTTCAGCTATTGAGATGGCATTTCCTCATTCATCCCCGTGGCTTCCACCTTCGTGACCTCCTCATTCTTTCTTGGCATGCCTCTTATCCGAGGAAGATGTTTTCCAAAGGAAAACACTCTTGTTGCCTTCCCCTTCTATATGAATTTCTCTGTCTCAACCTTCTCACGTATTAAAATGGTATCTTCTGTAGGTGAAAAGATGGATCCTTCTAAGATTCTAGGGATGGTTTCCACAGGCACGAAAGAAATCTAATCTCTCTGAGGTTTGGATCTCATGATTATACCGCTCCACGCACCATTTCCTATGCTCTGAGAAAATTCCATGACACGCCTGAGGTGAAAACTATGCATGAATGTTTTGAACAGATGTATCGAGGAACAACTCTGAACCGATCGGATTGGCAAAAGGAAAATGTGGCAGACAACTTGGGCCAGATTCTATGACTGGGGTAACACGTCAAGCATCTAAGATTTATAGTGGATCTGTTCAAAGAAGAGAAACTGCTAGACATTAATGAATTTATGGCACCGAGAAGTTTCAAGTCAATCCTCAGGTTGTTCATGGAAAATCCCCACATGTGGAATGCAGATGATACGATTTTCTGTGTAGGCATAATCTGAACGATGCAATTCTTCATTCCTTCGGCCTTCATAATAAAATTTTATTCACTGTGGCACTTGCCGATGTGACCTTTATTTAACCACTTGACTCGACAGGGGTATGTATAAACTGGTTTCTTAACGGGATTCGACCTCCAGGAAAAAACAAGTCGGTACCACGTATATAGTTCTCGATTCTGACACCCTTTCCCCTTTCCAAGGACCAACCAACCATTTTCTTACTTCAGCATGATGGTATTACATACCTGACTTCACATGTTTGGGGGCATGGATCACTACTTGACTTGGAATCGAATCTAAAAGGAAAGAAAGGTGGCGGCACTAACAGTTGGCTCCAATGGGGATGTTATCCTCCCTGTGAGGTAGAAAAGAATAGTAGACCAGGTGCCTGACGATTGGGATTTATTTGACATCTAGATACTAAGTAATAACAATGAAGAATGGAAAAAAAAACAACTAGACTCAATGACACAACTTCTAATAATTAAGCATAAACTTAAGCCTTCACTTCGGGCTTCAATTTCCTGCTGACATATTAGCTCAACTCAAATTTAGAGACTATTTACAATGACAAATGACTCAAACATAATTTATTACATTAGGTAGCGTTTAAGGAACCTGCCATTTACAGGCCCCCAACCGGCCCTATCAAGAAAAAAGTATTGTCTCTACAGCACGCGTTGACTCTATATGGTCCTGTCCAAAGGTGATCGAAATTTTTGTGTTTCCCTTTTCCTTCATTTCGCGTGTCCCATCTCAACACCAGATCTCCCACATGAAGATCTTCCTGCTTGGAGTGTTTTTCCAAAGTTTTCTTTATCCTCTCCTGGTGAAGTTGAGATCAATTATATGCCTGCTCCCTCGCCTGTTGGGTGTGGATCAGCTAGTTTATCCTTCTTTGTGCATCATCCAGTTTGACCTCCTTCTCTTGCAACAGTTTCCTGACAGGCAATCCCAGCGCAGTAGGGAAAATCGTGTATCTGTTGTAAATGATTTGAAAAGGTGATGTTGATATGGACTTTTTTATGACTTTGATATGGACGTTGATATGTACTGGAAGGCCTGACCTAGTAGCTGAACAAGCGGATACAGGAGAGGGTGGGATAAACAAATCTCCGGGAAGACATGGCCAACCGAAAAAAAAACAACCTCAAAAATATTGAAATAGAGAACCGACGAAGATAGATTAAAAAATGAAAAAATGGGCCATGGGAAAGGGGAAAAGGGAGGGGAGAGCTTGGGAAGGGCTTTCATCCCTTACCTACGGTTCTATTGAACCTAAAGAACCATCTCTTTCTGCACCTCAGAGCCCCTTTAAAACACCCTCATGTTGAGTACATTAACAATTCGAGGTGCCATGATTTATAATATGGAAGAAACCCATTTCTTTGTAGTTCTTGAAACTTGTGCAATGATGGTTTCATATTGATACTTGTTGAGATTATTATGATGTTAGAGGAGATTGAATCCTAGTAAGTTGAAAATGGGAATGTACAGGTGTGGATCATAATCAACAAACTCCACTCATCTTTAATACTCTGGTGGGACTATTTAGATTTCAACATATATTGAAAATTGTACTCGATTAAAAACCATTAAAACCCTGATATACAATTTGATGATATATGTGTCCTTATGATGAGAAAAAAAAATAAAAATTTCAATAGCACCACCACTAATAATGGGGAAAATAACAACTTATTTACATTAGTTACATCCAATGCACATGATACATTGTGAAAGCATATGTTAATTTACATAAATATCATTGCAAATTCATATTAATTTTAGAAATTAAACATTGAGAAAGGATAAAATCCCTTACAACAAACATTTTTAACCTTTTTAATAGTACAAAAATTTGGAAAAATAAAATTACATCTTAAAACTTTTAACCCTCAACATTTAATAATATTAAAAATAAAATTAAAATAAATCTAATCCATAAATAAATAAATAAACAAATAAAAAAAAACTAATAATACAAGATTTATTAAATGAACCTATTAAACAAATTAATAATACAAAATTTAATAAATAAAACTATTGAAAAAAATAATAAAAAAAATTAATAATACAAGATTGAGTTAATAAGACAAATTAATAGGTAGAATACAAAGAGATCAATTATTTGTCCCGGATTGGAAGTATGAGTGCTTATGGGGGAGCCTGTGGGGATTCGATCACGTAACCTTCTTAGACAAAGGAAGGTATGAGGGTTCGATCTTGGAGAGGTTCTGAGAGTAAGGATGGATCTTGTACTTTGGATCTGGGTGGAAAATGCGGGAGTTATTGTTTAGGAGTTGTCGGTTTTTTCATAGGGGGATTGAGAGGTCTTAGATGGTATGCATAGGAGCTAGTCTAAGGTTTTTATTGTTTGTGGTGGTTGACCTGGAAGGTAGGTGTTGCGATGGAGCGTGAAGTGGTGGCTCTAGATGATGGTTTGGCAGAATATCTTTGGTGGAGTCAGGACAAAATCCTTAAGCCAAATGACGAGTATTGGGGTGAGTTAAGGAGGAATAGATGAGCGAAAGGACAATCTGACGTGAGAAAGAAAAGATCTGAGGTGAAGGTGGAAGCTAGTGTCAGTCCAAGTGGGAGTTCGGTGGTTGGAAAATGAGATCCCAATAATGATTTTCTTGCTCAATATTCGGGAAGTAGAGTTTCATAGGATGTAGCAATTCCAAACCCCATAGTGTATTGTTCACCGCAGAAGTTGAAGGGAAGCCAAATCACCCCCGTTACAGATCCTGGTGAGAGTAGGAACTATGGGGATAATATTTTTTTGAGGGATGTGGTAAGAACTTACTCTGGTGCAGTTGGAAAATGCTCTGAAAGTGACTCCGGGGATGCAAGACTAGCGGAGGATAAGCCTGAGGTTTTTTCTAGTAAGCAACCTAGGGGGGTACTGAGGTTGTGAGGAAAAAGAGCATGGTGGTTGGAGTATGTACCTGTGATAGGAAGGATGTGGCTCCTCATTCGACCCTGAAATCCTCGCGTGTGAAAAAAGTAAATGTTAAGCTTATGCTCGGGCGAGACGTAGGGATGAAAGAAGTTGGTATGTAATCACAGCAGGGTCTTGTTAGAAAGTTTAGTAATTGAGATTTGGAGGCTAGGGAGGTTCACAGGTGGGTGGAGGACACCTAGTGTCATAGACTAGGTTACTCACCTAAAGTGTTCACCCTGACCAGAGGATGGTTTTGTTTCCTCTTTAAAAATCTAGAAGACACGACAGTGATTCTTAATCAAGTATGGGTGCTTAACATTGGTAGTTTAATGATAACGCATTGGCACAGTGATTTTAATCTAGACACAAAGATTATAAGGTTTAGACATTTATGGGTCCACTTACCATATGGAATCTAGAGGCGTTTAAGGAGATAGGGAACGCGTTAGGGTGTTTCTTATTTGCATAACCTAAGATTTTGGAGGGGTCGGATAGAAGGATGGGAAAATTGTTAGTGGAATTGGATCTTTTTGATGGCCCGTCAGTGGAGATTGAATCAATTGGGGGGGGTACATTTATTCAACATGTTATCACATATAGTTTTCAAGGGTGGCAGGTTTCCCAAGTTCACGGCCTGCGCAAGAGGAGTCAAAGTGAAACACTCAAAGAGATCTAATATGGACTCAAATTGAGCGAGTGAGCAAGTTCAGTTTTCAATAGTTGGGGTTCCATGTGAAGTTCATATCAGCGTCCCTTAAGCGATCAGGATCATAAAGTTTCATGAAGTTTAATGTCAAACAAAGGTCCAAAATCGCGAGGTAAATCCTAGTCGTTGGTGTTGGGAAGGACACGTGGTGCAAGATTAGCATTTCACTGACTCGCAGAATGGAGCAGTCAAAGGGAAGAGTCATGAGGACTTGCGAAACAAAAAGTTGCGAAATTATTTGGGCCATCTATTTCAGAAGGACACGTGGTGCAGGATCAGCATGGAGAAAGTTGTTTCAGAAAATCTCAAGTGAGAAATGTCAATGGCCGAGGTCCCGAAATGCCAATAGCCAAGGTCCCGAAATGTTGATGGCCCAAGGTCATGAAATGTTGATATTCATCTGTGTCATCCAATCAGAGGAGATGTGTGGCACCTGATCCAAGAGATCATGAAACACAAAATTGCGATGCACCTCAAAGTTGGGCCCACGATCACAGCTCACGATCATATGGAATCAGGGCTATAAAGAAAGGTGTAGTGTACCTTTTTCTTGACCGAGGCTTATACCGCACAATATAACAATCGGTATACACTTAAGTTGGATTTATATTACACATACAGTCCAGTATATACTCCACATTCATTTAACACAATTAAACACACTTAATTATCAGAGTAAAATATATAAGTTACTGCTACAATTAAACAAGCCATAGCATTCATCAGTAATTCATTTACACAGCGGAGAACATGATACATAAACAGCACGATCATGCACAACATGATTAAAGCATAATTCAAATACTTATCTTTTGACAGCTGTAGAAATCATCGACCAAGTGCAGGCCTTCCACGAACCTCCCAGCCTTAGACCACACTGTTCATCATCTCAACAGCGGGTCACCCCCGAGCTGGGACCGAGCTCCACCCCAAGGAAAGGAATCCTAGGCTAGGCTGAGGTTACAGGGAGGACATTCATACACAACCACCAGGAAGAAATCTCTCCCAGGAATCTCCCTCGCTCATTGCCCACAGACCCTCATTCCCCACATGCCTGTTCCACCCCAGGAGAGTGCACCTTCTCTGTCACCTGGACAGTACTTTGGCTGCCAGTCTCCCTTACCTTAGGTTACAGGAACAGACCGGACCAGAAGTCTCTGGGCTCTCTGGCAGCTACAAGGTTCCTTCCAGGAGTTCTCTCCTCCCTCTGCGCACTCTCTCACCTGGAGGAGTTGCTCACAGACCAACAAGCCTCATGCAATCCAGTACTGCGTGGTCACAACAACCCAGGGGGAAAATAGACACAGGCTTCCCCAAATAAAAAATATCCTTCCACTCAAATTTAGCATAGGCTTCCCATTCAGGGAATGTGCACACGGGTTTTCTCAGAGACAGACACAGACTCCACAGTTCTGAACAGGGGTGTACACGGATTCTTTAGGACAAACACAGGATTTCTTTTTCTGTATCATAATTACACGAGGGTCTCTTACAAACTGGCTTCCCTTGATCACCCTCGGGACAGTCGGATCGAATGGATGAGAGCCCCCCCCCCCCTCACGACTTACTTCGTCTGTTTTATTTGCATGCACCAGGGTTGACACTTGTCACCCTAGGAACTGCATGCGTTCCATCCATACGCCTTCCTCCCACCACTTGGGAATTCACTTGTCCTTCCAAAAGGACTTAGGATAAAACCATATGATGCACATATCTTTTTGAAACAATAATAAAATATTATTTCCAGGTTTAAGCCCCTAGGCTTAGCCCCTAGACTCATCACTCAGCCCCTTTCCCACCTTCCAGCCCCTAGTTCCTTGCCCACTCTGTGGATGCTTAGTCCCCCATCACTCATTCATCCTGGTCGGTCTGCACCTGGTGAGTGTTTATATTTTATTGATGTGTTGCATACATACAAATACTAAATCCAGGCCCTTGGCCTTCAACCCTTAGGCTCTCTGGCCTAATCAAACACATAAGCCTACTGGCTTATACAAAACTTAGCTCACCAGCCTATAACACATATTTACAATCTCTTTCAGATCATAGTTTACATCGGGGCTCGGCCTTGGGGACACTACAAACCCCCTCCCCTTATTTTTACACTATCCTCAGTGCAACTTACACTGCCTCTATGTGTCCTTCAAAATTTTCAAAAAGATGCGGGTACTCTACCCGCATAACTTCTTCATGCTCCCATGTCGCATCCTTAGGACCGTACCAGGTCCACTGGACCTTTACAAGCCCTATAGATCGATTCCGGAGCTGCTTGCTATTGGTCACTATAATTGCTTAATTGATTTAAACAATCAAGTGATACATAAATTATCAACCCAGGGAAGTCTTTTATTGCAAAGATAACCACGCACTATATATGCTCAATTCCAAAAGCAACTTAGTGTTGTAGTAAAGAAACTTTATGCTAATCACACTTGCTTGAATAAACTGAAGCTCTAAATTAAATCACAGGAAAGTAACTCCCCTATTGCATATCTTTAAAGATTAATCTAAGAATCCTGGATTACATTAAAATAACACTTGTAATGGGAAAGAACAACTATTCTACAATCAGAGAACAGGACCCTTACTCTCAAACAGAGACTTCAGTACTAACACTCTTTCATGAAAACAGAAATGCAGAAAACAATTAACTCTATCTAACAGAGAACAAAGCCACCTAGTTCCTTCCTTTCTAAGCAGGAGCCTTGAGCCTTATTTCTGTTTTAGCACACTTGTGAGGTTGAGGTTTACAGAGAAAAGGACAGTATGATCCCTTCCTTTTTGAGCAGGGATCCTTAACCCAGTTTCTGACTAGCACAATTGCAGAAATAATGGAATTCTACAGAGAACATGATGTTTGCTTCCTTCATTTCTGAGCAGGAACCCTTAACCCAATCCCGGGCTAGCACACTTGCAGATGTAAATGAAATCTACAGAAGACAAGGTGTTTTGATTCCTTCCTGTCTGAGCAGGAACCCTTAACCAAGTCTTTGGCTAGCACACTTGCAGAAGTAAATGAAATCTATAGAAGACAAGGTGTTTTGATTCCTTCCTGTCTGAGCAGGAACCTTTGACCAAGCCTCTGGCTAGCACACTGGCAGAAGTAAATGAATTCTACAGAAGATAGGATATTTCGATTCCTTCCTGTCTGAGCAGGAACCTTTAACCCAGTCTCTGCTAGACTCATAAAATCATCACACAAGATTGCTGATAAAAAGAATTACAAATTTCATTCAATAAACTGAGACAGAGTTAGTAGTGTTTCAGCAAAGCGGAATCCATTAAAAACAGTGTTTCAGCAAACTACAGTTAAACAAAGCATAAACAGAAACTGTATCAACACACTTCTAAACTAATGGGTGAATCTTGTGAAGAAGGTGGGCCCTCCCTTCTCACAAGATTCCCCTGAAACGAAGAAGCTAGAAAAGGATACTCAAAGCAGTCTTATATTCATCTATCAAAATATCACATTACAATTTGGAAAAAAAATAGAATACGTCTCGCTTCTCTGGAGTTGCTTCAATACATAAAACTTGCCTCCCTCAAATGGTGATTTCCTCTGATTTAAAGAGGAAATCCCTTCGATACAATAATTACAATGCATATCTGAGCCTTATCCTAGATCGGATCTTCTTTCTAAACCAACATAGGATGTCCTAGTCTCACGCAACCGAATGCTATTACAGGAGCTGAATGAGGTATTGTTGTTACGGCTGGTGTAACAGCTTCTTCTCATTGTTGCGGATGTTGTTTCAGCATCGCAATTCACGGGTTGTTTCAGCCACGTGAATTGCGCTCTGACTGTGTTGATCGCTGACTGTGATGGCTTCCTTGTGTTTCAGCATCATCGGTTCTGGCGGTTTCCTCTGTGTTTCAGCATCTGCAACTCTGGACTATGTAACAGCTCCGTGTTTCAGCATCTGCGACCTCGGATTGTATAGCAGCTCCGTGTTTCAGCATCAGTTTTTTGTTTCAGCAACAGTGACCTTGGACAGTTCTGTGTTTCAGCAATAGGCCTCAAATGCTAATCTGCAGTTTTGGACACTTATGCATTTCTAATCAATGGTTAAGTACGAGAGTGATGTAAAATATTATGCAAAACAGATTAAACGTATAGTAATGAGAAGGGACGTTGTATACCTTTGAGATGATCAAATAAAGTGATAGTATGAGTCTAAATGTAGGTGATCAAGAGTATAATGGTGGCAAAAAGTATAGGTAAAAAGGTACACTGTGTGGTCCTAACACTTTATTTTCTTGTCTAATATGCGCACAAGACGCACTTGCAGGACACCTTCTGGTTCCACCTAAATCACAGTCCAATCGATAACATGATTAGCATCAGGTACATATTTCTTAAGTAGTGAAACATGAAACACGTTATGTACAGTCATAGATGCAGGTAATGCAAGCATGTATGCAACTGGACCAATCCTTTCCAAGATCTCAAATGGCCCACAAAATCTTGCTGCCAACTTGGCACAACTTCCCAATTTCAGGGAACTCCTGTTAGTTTTCACTTTCAGGAAAACATGGTCACCCACTTTAAATTCTCTATGGGTTTTGTTACTATCAGCATAACTTTTCTTCCTATCCTAGGCAGCTTTCAGATTCTGTTTGATTTTTATCATTTGATCTTCCATCTCTTTGAGTAGTTCAGGTCCAACTATTATTCTATTAGCTGGCTTATCCAAGCTCACTGGAGTGTTGCACTTTCTTCCATAAATCGCTTCGAATGGGCTCATCTTTAATGATGCATGGTACCCATTATTGTAAGCGAATTCTACCAAATGAAGGTAGTCTTCCCACCTTGATGGTTTATCCATCACATACATTCTCAGCATGTCTTCTATTACTCTATTTACTCTCTCTGTCTGTCCATCAAAATCAGGATGATACGCTGTACTAAAGTTCAGATTCGTTCCGAATCCTTTGAAAAGTCCTTTCCAGAAATTCGAAGTGAATTTCGGGTCTCTATCAGACACGATTGTCTTAGGAATTCCATGCAAGCGTGAAACTTCTTTTAAAAAGATATCAGCAACATCTGCTGCTCTGTGGGTGGTTTTCAGTGGAATAAATGGGCAGCTTTAGTAAGCTTGTCCACCACCACCATGATTGAATCATGATGCTTCCTTGTTCTGGGAAATCCTGTGATAAAATCCATTGTTACCACATCCCATTTCCACTCAGGAATAGGTAAAGGCTGCAACAACCCTGCTGGGTGTCTGTGCTCAGCCTTGACCTTCTGGCATTCCATACATCTGGAGATGTATTTATCAATTTCCTTCTTCATACCTGGCCAAGAATAATGGCTTTTGACTCCTGCCACAGTCTTTTGATATCCAGGATGACCAGCATAAACCATGTTATGAATTTCTTTTAGAATTTCCAACTTCAATTCTCGGTCATTAGGTACATACACTCTGTTTTTATACAGAAGTAAACCGTCAGTTCCCAAGGTCTAACTTTCATTGGTCTGTGGTCTCTCACACTGCTGTAGCTTTGCTACAAGTCTTTTGTACTACAAATCAGCACTTGCAGCCTCCTCAATTATGTCTTTCAACTCAGTTGTGTACATGTTAATGGCTGTAGCATGTAATTCATGCACTTTTCTGCTGAGTGCATCAGCCACTTTATTGTCTTTCCCTTTGATATGCCTGATATCAAAGTCATATTTGCACAGAAATTCCATCCATCTAATTTTCCTGGCATTTAAAGTTGGTTGATCAAATAAATACTTCAGACCGTTATGGTCTGTTCTCAACTCGAATTTCTTGCCCATGAGATAATGTCTCCATTTCCTCAAGGCATGGACAATTGTTGCCAACTCTAAATCATGAGTGGCATAATTCTTTTCATGTTCTTTCAGCTTTCGGGATTCATAACAAATTACAGATCCCTCTTGGCTGAGAACTCCTCCCAACCCTTCCTTACACGCATCCGTGCACACTACGTAATCCTTACTTGGATCAGAAATCTTTAGGATTGGAGCACTAGTGATCAGTTGCTTCAGTTGCTGGAAGCTGCTCTCACATTCATCAGTCCACTGGAACTTCTTCTCCTTCCTTTGCAAGGAAGTGATAGCATGAGCTATCCTTGAAAATCCAGCTATGAACCTCCTATAATAACCTGCCAGACCCATAAAGGATCTAACTTTTGTAACATTTCTTGGCATTGGCCACTCTTGAATGGCCTGTACCTTCTCAGGATCCACAACAATCCCCTCTTCAGAAATAATGTGTCCCGGATAATGGATCTGCTTTTGGTAAAATGAGCACTTGCTCAGTTTTGCGTAAAGTTGGTGTTCTCTCAACACCCGCAGCACCATTCTAAGATGTTGTTCATGTTCTTCCTCTGTCTTGGAGTACACCAAGATATCGTCCAAGAATACTATGACGAACTTGTCCAAATAATTTCTGAACACTCCATTCATTAATCACATGAAGACAGCAGGCGCGTTGGACAGTCCAAACGGCACCACAGTGAACTCATAATGACCGTACCTTGTTCTAAAGGCATTCTTGCTGATGTCTTCATCTTTTATCATCACTTGATGATATCCAGATCGAAGATCTATTTTCAAAAATACTTTCTCATCCTTCAACTGATCAAAAAGATCATCAATCCTTAGCAGAGGATATTTGTTCTTGACAGTGACTTTATTCAATTGTCGAAAGTCGATGCACAGCCTCATCGTCCCATCTTTCTTCTTCACGAATAGGAATGGGGCTCCCCATGGTGACACGTTGGGATAAATGTAACCTTTATTTAGTATCTCTTCGAGCTGCAATTGCAACTCTTTCAGCTCTAGCGTACTCATCCTATAAGGAGCTTTCGAAACTGGAGTTGCTCCAAGCATCAAATTTATAGAAAAATCTATGTCCCTCTTCGGAGGTAGTCTAGTCACCTCCTGAAACACGTCCTCAAACTCTTTGAGTACCCTATGGTCTTCCAGATTTGAGACCACATTTTGGAATACTTCTTCCACCCAGGCTGCAAATAATTGACAGCCTTTCTGGTAACATTTCTTCAGCTGCATGGTTGAGATTTCCCTCATAGCCACGACTCTAGGAATTCCTTGGACTGTTACCTGATTTCCCTCTTCGTTCAAACATGTGAACCTCTTGTTTCGACAATCCAGAAGGGCATGGTGTTGGTTCAACCAGTCCATCCCAATTAAGAAATCATATGAGCCTAAAGGCAGAATGTTCAATTCAGCCTTAGTGCTCATTCCTTTCATGTCCACTGAACAGGACTTAACCAATTCAGTGACCTTCCTCTTGGTCCCTGTGGCTAACTGCACTAACCAAGACTTCTCATGTTTTCTCTTCATTAGATTCAAACTTTCCACCACCCTAGGATCTACATAACTATGTCTAGCCCCTGAATCAATCAAAATAACAAGTGGTCGGTTGTTAATCATACCTTCCACTTCAATCATGTGCGATTGAAATTCTGGTTGCTTATTGTCCAGGGCTGCGTAGATCCTTGGCATTGTGCTGCCCATATCCTCCACTATTTCAGCTTGCTGAACAGTATGGACAGTTCTTGCTTTGTCTTTTCTGTGGGGGCAGTCTCTGTACCTATGATTCCCTTTACATCCCCAACACTCCATGGGTGGAGGCCTTGGCATATGTTCACTCCCTTCAACTTTCCTGGGCTCTTTAAAAGATGACTGTCCCCAAGGACTATTTCTGAAAAAGGAAGGCTTGCTTCCCTTCTACCTCTGTTCTTTCTTAAACCTCTTCTAGTTATCCCAAGCCTTCCGAAAGGTAGGCTTTTCTCTCTGTTGTTCGTATAGGCATTTCTCCCTTCTTATGGTTTCTTCCATGGTCTTAGGATCATCGTATTGAATCTTGTCAGCGATGGAAGGTGGCAGTCCACTCAGATACCTCTGAATTTTGACAGCCTCGTCTTTGATGAATGGAACATACTTTAGCAGTTCCAGAAAACTTCGTCCATACTCATCCATGGTCATACTTCCCAACTTGAGTTCGAAGAACTCCTTCATCTTTCTGTCATAGTATATTTTAGTCAGGTATTTCTTCTCGAAATACCTCTTAAACTCCTTCCACATGACCTCTTTCTCTCTGATGTGTTGCACCTACACAAACTGATCCCACCACATGGACGCTTTTCCTTTCAGCTGGTACATTGCAATTCTACCTTCTGCACGGGCAGAATAATTCTGCAGTTGGAAGTATTTCTTCATGCCAAACAACCAGGTCTCGGCATATTCCTCCTTCTTATGTTCTCCATTGAATGTTGGAGACTTAATTTTATTCATCTCTCCTTTCAATTCCTCCCTTCCAGATTTTTTATGTTTTCTGGTAGGGGACGGACTTGAACTGCTGTGTGTCTCCATGTCCGAATGTTTTTGGGAGCGACTGTGACATCGACTACCACTCCTCGATCTACTCCTTCTCCCACGGTCTCTGCGACTCTCTGTCGTACCTGAGTCTCTTTCCTTCTCAAGTTTCTTCTCTATTCTTTCCAGACTCTGCAAGAATTTTAAGTTTAATTTCCCTTGCCGATCCTTGACTTTCATGAGCTTTCGATTATCAGCTCGACGCTCCTTGGCCTATCTTTGCAATCCTTCAAGGATTTTCATTATATGTCCTTCCTTATCCATCTCCTTTCCATGCCCATTAGAGTTCGATCCTTCGACTCCCAGGTTAACATCCTTTCCTTCCTGTTCATCTTCTATTTCAGGGGTAAACTGCACTT
>ML786708.1:0-19502 GCA_009831015.1 Picea engelmannii | reverse complement strand
TTTGCTGGGTTTTCTTCCCCTAGAGGGTTTCCCAGGATAAATGTTGTGTCTCTTGTGGATGTGTATTTCTCAGTGATCTTGTTCTTATTATTCTCTTATCTTATGAAATGCAAAGAACTATAATAATGGCATAAACATTAACAATGAGCCTGTGAAGGAATACATGGATTTGTATTTCCTTCATGTTTGGAAGTCACCCAGCTTTATCCCAACCTCAGCATTAGGAGGAAAGCTGAAGAATGTAATCGGTCTACTGTCACAGTTGCATTATCTATTATCAATCATGGACAGAGTGAAGGATCTTATAATTAGGAAGTTACTTGAATGGTTATGGTGGACATTTTCTTTTACCTAACACTGTGTAAAAATTAATTAGTTTAGGACTGTATATAAATAAGCTCCTTGGAGCATGTGTATTTATTTTCATTTTTACTTATCGGCCTATATTTTTTAGCAAGATGTTTTGAGCTCGACTCCATAGCCCAATGCATAAGGCGATTGGAACTACTTGTTCTTGGCATCTCGCAGGGAGCATGCCATCCCCTATGGAGCCAAATGTTATCACATATAGTTGTCAAGGGTAGTAGGTTTCCCAAGTTCACGGCCTATGAAAGAAGATTCAAAGTGAAACACTAAGAGCGGTCCAATATGGACTCAAATTGAGTGAGCAAGCAAGTTCATTTTTCAAAGGCTGGGATTCCATGTGAAGTTCAGATCAGCGACCCTCAAGAAATCGGGATCATAAAGTTGCATGAAGTTTAACATCAAACAAAGCTCTGAAATCATGAGGTAAATCCTAGTCGTTGGTGCTGGGAAGGACATGTGGCACAAGATTATCATTGTGTTGACTCGCAGAATGGAGTAGTCAAAGGGGAGAGTCATGAGGACTCACGAAACGAAAAGTCGTGAAATGATCTAGGACATATATTTCAGAAGGACACGTGGCACAGGATCAGCATGGAGAAAGTCATTTCAAAAAATCTCAAGTGAGAAATGTCGATGGTTAAGGTCCCAAAATGTCGATAGCTGAGAACCTGAAATGTCGATGGCCCAAGGTCCTGAAATGATATTCATATGGGTCATCCGATTAGAGGAGACACGTGGCACCTGATCCAAGAGATCATAATTTCACGACTCAGAGGTTTGAGCATGGAACACAACATGAGTTCGCGAAATGTGAAATCGTGATGTGCCTGAGAGTTGGGCCCACGGTCATATGGAAGTAGGGCTATAAAGAAAGGGAAAAGAGCCTATCCAGCAGTGGGCGGTTGTGATTGTTCAAGGAAATGATCCTGGTCATCAAGTTCAAGGAAGATCTGACCATCGATCTAGATGGGTCATTTCGTGGGATCAAACATCGGGATATTTGAAATCAAGGGGAGTGAAGACTCCCGACAGGTGAAATCCCAAAATTTCATATAGGGAATGCGTAAGTTCATGGCTCGATGTCGCATGGAGCGATAGATAGGAGCTGCACCAAGGGATGAAAGCGCTTGTTTTGGTCTCATCAGAAGATCTGTGTAGTTTGTAAGAGATGGGATGGACTTGGAGGAGTCGTGAATGTCTCTTGGAGCATTCATGGGTGTCAGGCTCCATCCTGATCTCGATGCAGGTAATTAATGGAAATGGGGAAGGTTGTTGAAACCTCGTCTCACCCCATAAATGGAAAGCATGGAAAAATGGTCGTGTGGGAAGACTGTCAGCCAAAAGTTCCTTTGTCAACAGATTCTCCTACAAAGCCCATATTGATCTCAGATCATGTCTGATAGAAGAATGCAAGTGCAGACTGACAGAAGAAGGTGCATACACAAATCTTTGAATGTAGTAGCCAAGTCACATTCTTGGTGGTGGTAGGTTGTTCTGAGAATAAATACTCATTTTTGATATTTTGTTAGGGTCAATGGTTGAGCTAAGCTCTCGTATTGTAATGTTTTAATGAAGCTTTGGTTCTCTGGTTATGTAACCTGATTTGAGACTTCTTTTTTAATGAAAGTCAGCTTATATTTCTGTCTTATTTGTGTCTGATACTGAATATTCGTGATCGAAGGATTTGCATGGATTTTGGTGACTATGTTATAATGAATGTTTGATTGCAATGT
Organism: Picea engelmannii; assembly: GCA_009831015.1. Taxonomy (NCBI): domain Eukaryota; kingdom Viridiplantae; phylum Streptophyta; class Pinopsida; order Pinales; family Pinaceae; genus Picea; species Picea engelmannii. The sequence goes on along the minus strand of ML786708.1, from coordinate 17,403 downwards.
TGTTATAATTCTTTTCAGTTTCTTGAAACTTTGAATTCAAGAGGATATTGTTTTAAGAGTTTTTCCTCCTTAGGTTGTTTGAAGACCTGATTGTCCAAAGCAGACCTCTACATATTCTCCTCAATTTCTTCCTCCTACTCACCTTTACTACAACTTACTGGCTGAAGTTAATCAATACCTCATTCGCTTGTGCATATTGACCTAGTTTTATGAGTTAAAACGATATTCTCTTGAGTCTGCCCCATTTGACCTCTTTAAATCCATTAACTATGACATAAAACTGATGGGTATTGGGCTTACCTTTGACGCAATCTAGAGGTGACTTCTAGTGCTAACACATCAAAGGTTAGATTTCCTGGGTGTGTCATTCAGATGTTTATCATGCAAGGAAATAGGACATCTGAAGTCCCAGTGTAATGGAGTTGGAAAAAGAGTAATGGATGGCAGTAATGGTGAGTTTGTAGCTTTGGGTGCAGCTGATTCGAATCATTCTAGTGAGGATGGGAGCACCAATGTGTCGGCTTCAGCTGAGGTCTGTGAACTGATTCCTGGTAAGTTGCATTCAACTCGTCCTTATTTAAATTCCTTGTTATCTATTAATAGTGATGGGGACTCGAAGAATTGTGGAGGTTTTTTAAATAAGCTGAGTGGTGGCCTTATTGAGGGGTATGACTCTGCATTATATTATGTTATTTTTGAGACTAAATATTCTTGTAGTATGGAGGGAGTGGTAGGATCTGAGTTACATAATTATAAAGAATTGTGGGTTTAGGGAGGCTTTGGGGGGACTTGCTAGCATTGCATATAAAGGTTGGGGGTGAGGACCTGAGTGTTGATTTGGTGAAGAAGTTGGTATTTTTAGGGAAGGGGGTGGAGTACCCTAGAATTTGTAGGGTCTCTTTTCCTATGGTAGAGGGATCTGGTTTTCATCCTCTGGGTGAATCGACTGTCAGAAGTTGCAGCTCAGAGCTCTCCAGTGATGGTTTTGGGTTTAAGGATGGGGCTACTGAGCCTGCTGGAGAATCAATCAAAAGCTCGAGATCCAGTTGGTTAAATAACCTACTGACTATTGAAGGCTCAAAGGCTAGCGCCTTGGGGTTGAATTTGGTTACTCTTGAAGATGTGTCTTCAAGAGCTAGTGAGGAGCGAGTGGGAGATCTGATCACTTTTGTCAGGGATGACCAATTTACTATTTCTAAGATTGATGAAACTCTATTTAATCTGATTCCCTCCTACATGGACATACTGACTAAGACTCCTTTACCTATTATTTCGGGGGGGGAAGTTCGAGACTCGACTTTGTGAGAAGAATTGTTTGGATGGGAGTTCAAAGGTTAAGATATCTGGCTACCACTAGAGAGAAACTTCTTTGATGAAAGGAGTTGTACTTGGGGGTTTGGAGAAGGGATTTTCTCTGCTCCAGACTAGAAGTGTGAGGAAGTATGGGCTAGAGAAGATGTTAGGTGCTAATATCTATTCTACTTTGGTCGATGGTCTGAGGGCGCTTAGAGCACAAAACTCCCTAGAAAGAGTTACTAAATTATCGTGGCTTCTCTAAATGTCATAGGGGTGGGGGGCAGCTCCAAATTTTTATCCCTAAAATGGGTTTTAGTATTATATAAACCTAATGTGTTACTCATACAAGAAACTATGGTATGTGTTACAAAATCCAGAGAACTGTTTATTAAATTACTTCCTCACTGGTTTTTTTGTGGGGTGGACTCTGTAGGACTTTCAGGGGGGCTATTAACATCCTAGAATCGAAGGAAAGATGATTTCTCAGCCTTCCTGACTCCTGCAGGGATTTTTTTGGAAGGGACAGTAAAAGACTTGGATAAAATATTGAAGGTGATTAATTGTTATGGTCTATACTCTGACAGGGAGGTTTTCTGGGAAGCTATTAAGAGAGATGGTATTCTTAAGGAACAAAACTTGATTCTGGGGGGAGATTTAAATTTTACTAATTCCTATAGAGAAGTGTGGGGAGAACATGCTAGAGCAGACCTACTTCATCCATTGTTTATCCAGTTGATAGAAGAAGAAGGGATGGTGGATGTTGATCCCATCAAAGTACTTCCTACTTGGAGAAATGGTAGAGGAGTTGTTGGCATAGGGGAAGACCTAGGGTTTAACGCTACAAATGTGCACCAACAAAACCCTAATTATCGGCCCTTTCGGAAACACCTGTGAAGCAGATGAAGTCTCACCCGAGGTAGAGGCAAGGATGGTTGCAGGACTCTAGTGTCTACAACCCGAGATGGGACACAGATCTGTGATTGTAACACCTTGACAAAGTACTTAGAAATATAGTTCATCAATGTTTAACCAGTATCTACTTCATAGTTAAAACCCTAATTACAAAGTATCGAAGTATTTAACCAGATGTAGCAGCACTTAGCATGACAAAACAGATAAGATCTAGCAGATTCAAGCACTAAGCACATTCACACAAGTTAGATCCAGCATTTACTCTCACTATTAAGCACAAAGCAACAACATATCTACTTATCATTCATCTATATCAAATCACTAAGCAAGTAAATACATAAACACATTAACGCATTGCACAAAGCATTCACAATAGAGGATGTACGTGATTCACCCCCACCCTGGAGCTACATCCACCAACTCTTCATCTTCTTTATTAGCTTTCTTCAATCTTCTTACATGCACAGAGCCTTCAAATCAACTTCACAGAGGACAGATCTGCACACTCATCGCTAGATCTTCCTTCCCAAGCTAGGTTATGGCACAAAGCCTACATACAATCCTTACAACCACTTGCACTCATCCTTGCAAACATACACAAATCACTTACAACTTTTACTTGCACTCAACACCACTTACAACTGACTTGTCATTCACACTTAGCCATTCACATCTATATATCTATATGCTCACTACATCGCCTAGCATTTATTTATACATTACAAAATCGAGCCTAAACATGGGTAAACCCATGGGTCGGCATCCCCATACCCATTACATAATTCCAAATCCTAAAAGACCTAAAAGGGGGCTAAGACCCTGTGATCTCTGCTTCGTCTTGCGCTCCTCCTTCGATAGCCTGTCGAAGTCAAAAAAAATAGGTCAAACATGACCAAGCATCCTCAAAACTTGGTCAAGGGCCAACATGCCCCTAACACTCACTTGTAACTCATCTCAAGTCACTCTGATATGGACATTTTTTCCTCAAAATCCTTGAGCTTGGCTCGAGCTGCTTCGACTTGTTGTTGTTCCATGACCTCCTGTTCAACGAACTCTTGAATAACAGCTTCGTTGACAGGTCCCTCTAGGTATTGTTCTGCTGCAGTGACGACTTGTTCTAGTTCTTCTCCTTGGATTTTGATCTCTACGAATAGTTAGCAAGCCTCATCCTGTATAGTTTGGAGCCTCTAAGTCACTTCCATGACTTTTCTCTGAATGGCGTGGACCTGTTGTTGAGAAGTGCGCTGCTCTTGGGATCGCTTCATTATTTCAACAGTTGACAAGGGCTTCAACTGCGCCTTTATTGTTTATGCTTGATACTTCGCCTCTTGGAGTTGTGAATCCAATTTCGTCAGTTCTAGGTTCTCAGTAAGTCACTCATACATTTGGGCATTGTGATCACTCAGTTGTTTACATTCCAAGGTGAGGCCCTTGATTCTTTCAACTGTGCCTCAAGCAATCACATCTCTTTGATCTCTCACATCTTGCGAAGTGTTGGGCACTGTGAAGAGCTCTAAGTCTGTTATTCTTTGTTGTAGATGTTGGATAGCTTCTGCAAGCTAGTCTACTTGATGCATGACTCAGTATTATTCCTTTGGCTCTAAGTCTGTGACAGAGCGAAGTGCTTTGTTGACTGCTTCTTACAATTCGAGTTGCTCTGCGAGCAACTGTTCTTTTTCCTGCTGAATCTGTGCTTTCTCCTCTTCAAACTTTGTCTGGAGGGAAACCTTCTTCTGCTCTGCAACTCAACATTGTTCTATTATTACTTCTTGCACTTGCTTCAAGGCCTGGGTGGCTTGTTCTATTTCTTCTTGTGTGTGACGAAGGCGAGCTTCGGTCGCATCAGCTATTCATCGGAGTTGGGATGACTCATCTACCAGCTCTAGTTCTCCTAATGGTAGGGGCATAGTGGACACTGTGCGATTGGACTAAAGGGCCTGATGTACTCCTCGGAGCTCGACCTCAATTCTATCATACATCCCCTCCTGCTTGGCTTCTTGTTTCTACAAGTTTCCTACGAGGCATTGTTTAGAACTGCGATGATAAAGTCAAAGTCATCAACAATGAGCACAACCTTCATCTTAGTCACGGTGGCTCTAGATTTCTTCCGAGAAGAGGGTTTTAGGGGAGAAACATTCCTCTTCTTCAAAGGATCGGCCTCATCTCTGGGGCAGTGTTACTTCACCTTGTTTCTTCTCATCTTCTTTTCCATTGATCTCTTCTACCTCATCATCACCCCTTCGACCAGGTGATGTGGAAGCAGTATTTTCTAAGGCATTGCTTAAGTCTTGTACTTCTTCGATTTTCTTCCTTCTACTAGTTTCGGGTGTGTCATGGTCTATGTGAGAGGCCTCTGGGTTGTCAAGTTCAGGATCAAACATCTCTACAGGGTCAACGAGGATAAGGAAGTCAACTGGCCATTCCTTAGTTATCTACTTGAGGTCCTCTTCGATGAGCTTGTAGTACGACTGAAGCTCCTCCTTTTGTTCATATGATCGCACAGTAATATAGATGAAGTGCCAATCTGTGCGGAACTTCATGAGGGGTATGAACCACTGTAGGGTGTTTGGCATCATGCGAGGTTTGGCTTCAATATCCCTCTTCATCTGGAGGTAGTATGTGTGAAAGAAAACGTTTGACTACCACTATTTTCCCATGTTGCTCGAGTACTAGAGTGTGGTGAACTTCGCAACAAGCAGCTTGAATGGTTCCATGTTCAGGAAGGTCACACCTTTTGGCATCTCCCAAGCAACAAACACGATGAGGATCAGGATCCAGCTAAAGTGGAACTCGTAGCCCTGATGATTTTCTTCGCGGCAGTCTAATTCTAGTTGATTAACTAGGTACTTTGCCCATTTCATCTGTACACCTTCCACGCATTTCCTTGCGAGGTCAACGACAAATCCTGTGATGTGCGTGGGTTTGTTCTTTCTTACTAGCTTCCTTGCAATTAACTGACATTCTAGGCACACAGTTCCATTCTTGATGGAGGCTACCTTGTAGCCTCGCATCCCCTTCTCAACATTGTCGTAGGTATCCTTGATCTTCTGTGCTAACACGCAATATGTGGATTTCCCTAGATAGAAATTCTGCGGGTCAGGTCCTTTCATACTCAATCCAGTGATCCTATGGATCAACGTCCAATCGACTGTGATACGACAATCTAGCCACAAGTAGCCACCATGGTAACATGAAAGTAGGAGCTTGACACAAACGTTAACTTCCCGGTGTAAATTCTAACCTTGTACAATATCTACTGCAAACTGATATTCAGAAAAGAACAAAAAAGATACAATGGCAAATACAAACATTACACAGATATTTTTCACCTGGAAACCCAAACCGGGAAAACCGATATATATTATATTCATACATTGTGTTACATTGTTTACAATACAATATACATATAGGAGCCAGCAGTATCCAAAACCCTAACCCAATGACCTGGATTAGTCCAAAACCCTAATTCCTTAACCGGAAATAGAAAACCATCGGCAAAAAACCATGTGCTGAAAAACCACCTAATATCATGTGGTTCCGAAAATATGTCATCCTGGTAATATGTCGTCCTGGAAATATGTCGTCCCAGAAATATGTCGTCCCAGCGAAAATATGTCGGCCCAAAAAAAAAAAAATCGGGGGCGCTGCCCCTGAACCCCTGCGCGCCCGACGTAGGTGCTCAGACACCACTACTCGTGCAAAGAATATAACACATACCCAACACCCGGTGCCTTCCAAAGTGTGGGATTTTCATTACATTCAACATGATGGACTGCGCGAGGTTCATCGTCCACAGATGGGGGATTATTTTCGAGTTCTTCCTCTTCGTCCTGGTCAAGTATTTATACGGGGTGAGCGCACTATGATTCTTGTGGTCCCCTAATTTGAATTCGTTGAACTTCAATGCTGCAATCTTGTCCTGCTGCGCTCGAACTGCATGTATCCCCTTCAGGAGGTACACAGTAACCATGGTGTACTCAAAATATCTCGGTACACTATCACAACTCACTGCGTCGGCTAGAGGCGGGATGTAGTCGGGAAATATGGTCAGGATTAGCTTTGCATTTGCTAGGTCATCTCTGTGCTTAGTTCTCTTTTCTGCGACAACTCGGGATGGCTCGAATCCGCGAGCGTTCGATGGAGAGGATTGCACTCCTCTCATCGATGATGCTTGAATACTTGCAGACATTACTTTCTCGAACATGAGATCAATGAGAACTCCTTCGATGATTTTCTCCATGGCATTGAGCTCATCCGACATACACGCTTAGATCAGATGTATGAATGAATGCGCAAAACAATAGAACTGATGTCAATCTTACTAATCACAATGTAGTAGCAATAAGTTCTCTATGATACAATTCACAAAAGAGTCGACAGAATAAGTAGATAACTATGTAACGGATCTCTCCAATGGGTGAGAAGCCTTCATTAATTTATTTTTTCCCATTCTGGATCAATCCCAACGATATGATGGCGAGATTCCTAGCCATAAATGTCATTCTAATCGTTCATGGTTTCGGTCTAACGGTTACACTGTTTCTAACGGCTATATTGCTTCTTCATGGCGAAGTACCATGTGACATTGTTCTGATATCCCAACGAAGTTCCTCTTTTGTAGATTTTCCTTCTGTGAAGTTCCCTCTAGAACCTTCTGTAACTTTTCTATCTTTTCTCTCTTCTTACTTAGTTTTCTAGCCTTCTTTCCAGTGAGCTTTGTCTCGTTATTCCTCTTTCCATTATGATTCTTGTCTTCTTTTGGCATAGTAACTTCGCACTGTTGAGATTCCTTCGTAGGGTGCACAGGTAATACTTCTTCTTTATCTGGGGTAGGTTCTTTAGTCTTCTGTGAGTCTTCTTGGGTTCTTTCAACTTCAACATCCAAGTTAAATATCTTCGATTTTTTCTCTTGTTCCTCAATCAAGTGCACAATCCTCCTAGCCATGAAATCTTTTAATTCTTGCTTTTTCTGCTCTAAGACTTCTTCTTCTTTCCTTCTACTCTGATCCTTCTCGATCCAGGGTTTTCCTAGTAACATAGTAAATGGAGCGTTGTTCTCAATAAATTTAACAACCTCAAATTCTTCCTCTGTCGAAGTTCCATGAGCACTCATAGATATATGGGTAATTCTTCCACATAGGGTTATCATTTTTCCTCTAAACAATCCTATTCCTCCCAATGAAGGAATCATAATAGGCTTTGCTATAGCTTCCCAAGTTATTTTTGTCATTATATTCACCTATGTTTCTTCATCCAGAACACAGTCAATGTCGAAGTCTCATATTCTTACTTCTATTTTCTCTTTCTCTTTTAAGATCTCTGATAGATTAGTATCTCGGTGGTCATTCAGGGTTTCTTTCATCTGTAATAGTACATTATCTTATTCTTTCAAGGTTTCTGCCATGGTCTCAGTTTCTTAACCTTTCTCAGGGTCTAATTGTTCCATATTCAATTTTTCAAGCTTAGCAATCATTCTAGGGCAATCCAAAACTTCATGGTCCATAGATTTACAACAAAGACAACTAGATCTTCTACCAGGGCATTCCTTAGCAAGATGTCTCGGTCTTCTGCAACTGTAACAACGGGTTAATCCTCTCTTTATCTTAAATGATCCCCATTCTTTCTCGTACTGCGCACTAGGATCATAGTAGTTAACCTACAAAAAATTCTTTCTAGGATCTTGCATCCATTTTTTAGTCCAAACATTCTTTCTATGCATAAGTATGACATATCTTTCATTATTTTTATCAAATATATTCATATCAAACCTATTTTCTTCTAGTTGTGCCCTAGTTTTCAAGCTAGGACAAAATTTATCAAACATACCTAGATCCATAATTTTGAAACAAAAGTTTCCACTAATCTTACCTTTAACAAAGCACAAAGCTTACAGATCTTACCTCTTTTATTCAGATCAGACTTATTTTCTTAGCACAGAGCTTTCACAGATTAAGTAGGATGTTGTGTACTAGGGAAACAGATCTACTCACAGAGATTTCACAATTTTAGGTCATATCTTCACACAAAGCTCATTTTTCCTCAGTTCCCAACAATCACAGTTTCAGGTCCCGGCAACGAAACCATTTGTTGTCACAAGGGCAGACCCAAGGTTCAACGCCACAACAACACACCAACAAAATCCTAACTACCGGCCCTTTCGGCAACACCTGCAAAGCAGATGAAGTCTCACCTAAGGTAGAGGCAGGGGTGGTTGCAGGACTCCAGTGTCTACAACCTGAGTTGGGATATAGATCTGTGATTGTAACACCCTAACAAAGTACTTAGCAATATAGTTCATCAATGTTTAACCAGTATCTACTTGGTAGGTAAAACCCTAATTACAGAGCATTGTAATATTCAACTAGATATAGCATCTAGCAACACTTAGCATGATGAAACAGATCGGATCTTGCAGATTCAAGCACTAAGCACATTCACACAGGTCATATCCAACATTTACTCTCACTATTAAGCACAAAGCAACAACAGATCTACTTATCATTCATATATATCAAAGCACTAAGCAAGTAAATACATAAATACATTAACGCATCGCACAAAGCATTCAAAACACAGGATGTACGTGGTTCATCCCCACCCTGGGGCTACATCCACCAACTCTTCATTTTCTTTATTAGCTTTCTTCAATCTTCTTACATGCACAGAGCCTCTGGATCAACTTTGCAGAGGACATGAGATCTGCGCACTATTTGTTAGATCCTCCTTCACAAGCTAGGTTACGGCACAAAGCCATATACAGTCCTTACAGCCACTTTCACTCAACCTTGCAAACATACACAAATCACTTACAATTGTTACTTACACTCAGCACCACTTACAACTAACTTTCCATTCACACTTAGCCATTCATATATGTATATATATATGCTCACTACATTGCCTAACTTCTATTTATACATTACAAAATCGATCCTGAACATGGGTAAACCCATGGGTCGGCATCCCCATACCCGTTACATAATCCCAAATCCAAAAAATCCCTAAAAGGGGGTCGAGATCCCACGATCTATGCTTTGTCTTGTACTCTGCCTTCGACAGTGTGTCGAAGTCCCAAAAATAGGTCAAACATGACCAAGGATCCTCAAAACTTGGTCAAGGGCCAACAGGAGTACATGACTACATAGCCAAGAGCTTGGACTGGTTTCTACTATCAGAATATCTTGTGCATGCTAGTTTGAAATTTAGATCTCTGGTGTGCAATTTAAAAAAAATTGATCATATGACAATGATACTTCAACTAGAGATGGAAACTAGTATAGTTAGGTATCCTTTTAAATTAAATTCTATATGGTTGGAAGACCCAGATTTTGACAAGTTTGTTAGATCAAACTGGGTTGAAAATGTGGGATTGGAGAATTTAAATCCGATGGATACTTTGGTCAAAAAATTAAAATTACTTAAGGTATTGGTGTAAAACTGGGAGAAAAAGAAAAAGCGGGAAGGTAAGAAAGAATTGGTAAACCTTGAAGTAGAATTGGAATCGATGTACTCTAATCATCCTAGAGGTTTTGAAAAGGAGGAGGATAAAGTGCTATTGGTAGAAAAAGAACAAAGGAAAATGTCTTTATTGAGGCAGGAAGAGGAAACATGGAGGAAAAAAAGAAGAATTAATTGGTTGGCATCAAGGGACAAGAATACCAAGTTCTTTCATGCATATGCTAGCTCCAGGAAATAGATCAATACTATATGGGGGATTACAAAGGATGAGGGACAAGTGATCTCCAATAATGAAGGGTTAAAATTCGAAGCAGTTGAGTACTTTCAGAATTTGTATAAAGCACTGTCAAATCTGGCTATATCTGAACAACTTTCTAAAAAATTATCCAAGGATGTTCTTAGAGGAAGACAGTCTTAGATTGTTTGAGCCAGTTACTTAAGCTGAAATTATGTCAACTCTTAAAGGATTTAAAGCCTCAAAAAGTCCAGGCCTGGATGGCTGGACTGTGGAATTGTTTTTGGCCTTTTATGACTTATTGGGTGATGATATTCTAGGGATGGTGGAAGAGTCCAAAAAGCAAGGTAGGGTGTCTGGAGCATTGAATGCTACTTTTCCGGTCCTTATTCCTAAGAGTGAGAATCTTAGATCCCTTGGTGATTTCATGCCCATAACCTTATGTAATTTGGCATATAAAATTATTACAAAAATTATTGCCAAAATAATTAAGTCCACTTCATCCTTTGGGATCTCTAAGGAATAATTTGGGTTCCTTGAGGGTAGAAAAATCACTGATGCTATTGGAATAGTGAAAGAAGCATTACATAACATTAAGGTAAAAAATTGTAAAGATTTGGTGCTTAAACTTGATTTGATAAAGGCATATGAGAAAGTGGATTGGGGTTTCTTAAGAATGGTGTTGTTACAGGTGGGTATGAATATTGAATTAACTGACTAGATCATGGGGTGTGTGTCCTCAGCAAATTATGTTGTTCTGGTAAATGGTAAGCCTACATCCTTCTTTAAGAGTTCTAGGGGTTTAAGACAAGGGTGCCCCTCATCCCATTTATTGTTCCTCCTAGTGGTTTAAGGGTTGAGTAGAGTTATCGAGGAGAAAGTAAGGGAGAAGAAATTAGTAGGGTTATCAGTGGAAAGAGGGATATGTATTACTCATTTAATGTTTGTTGATGATGTTATCCTGTTTGCAATGGTAACATTGTTGAGTGGGAAGTATTTAAGGAGATTCTGACATTATTTTGTAAAGCTACAGGTATGGCTTTTAGTCCACATAAATCCTTGTTTCTAGAAGCAAGGTGGGAAGAAGAGGATTTAGACTTACTGAAGCTGATTCTACCCTTTGAAGTAAAACCAATGGATGATGGTTTTAAGTATCTAGGGTGTTTTCTAAACCTAATTGTTATAATAATTCGGATTGGAATTGGCTGATAAAAAAATTTGAAAAAAGGATTGTTAATTGGAGTCATAGATGGTTAAGTCTAGGGGGAAAGGGTAACACTGGTCAAAAATGTTATGGAAAGTATACCGGTTTATTGGTTGTCTTTTGCAAAAATTCCAAAAAGTATAATAAATATTATCAGAAGGAATATGTTTAGTTTCATGTGGACTGGTAAAAAGATAAAAGAAGAGATACACCTAATAAGTTGGAATAAAATTGCTAAACCCAAAAAGTTGGGTGGGTGGGGCATTAAAAATATGTTTACTTTTGGGAAAGCTTTAGCTGCAAAAATCTTATGGAGGTTCTTAATGGTACCGGGTCTTTGGGATGAGGTGATTCTTAAAAAGTACCTTAAGAAGAAAACAGTGGTAGAGTGGCTCAGGGATGGCATGAAAATTTGGAATGGCATTTCCAATATATGGAGAGCTCTAACCTCTTCATTATCCATTATAACTAATTGGCTAGTATGGAAACCTAGAAATGGGAGTGATATCAGAATTTGTGTTGATCCTTTGATAGGGTCTCATAATTACTTTAAGTTGACTAGGAACCTTATTCTAGCTCTAAAGGTACAAGTAATAGATTTTTTGGCACAAGTTGGGAATCAGGTTGTGGAGAACTCAAGGATCTCACGATGGAAAAAGGCTAAGGATCTAGGCTTAGAAGGTGAACTTAAAAATGAATGGAATAATTATGTTAAAGGACTAGATGGATCGGGCTTTGAGTTGAATAATGAAAAAGACTTACTTTTGTGGTCTTGGGATACAAAAGGAGGACATGTATCAACAAAAAAAGCTTATGAATTTCAGTGGGAGGAGACAGTAGTAGCAGATTCAGTTATCTGGTATAGTGAGTTATGGAGGTGGCAGACATCTTTTAAAATTAAACTTTTTATGTGGCTTGTGCTTGAGCAGAGAATACTCACATGGGAGAATTTATATAAAAGAGATTTTTAGGGCCAAGCAGATGTGTATTATGTGGAACTCATGAGGAGAATATGAAACATCTTTTTGCTGACTATGGCTTCACAAAAAGTATTTGGGATTCAATACAAAAGGAATTAAATCTTGAAATATCTTGGGAGGAGAGCAGGTGGTAGAGTGTGTTGAAAATTGGATATAAAAAAAGGAGGACTAGAAATAACTACCTGGTTTTATCTGCTGGGAGGTGTAGAAACATAGAAATTAGATAATTTTTGAATATTGTCCACTAAATAAGATTAAAGTGTGTAACAATATTCTACATTATTTGGGAGAAATTAAAACAAAGAACTCTCATAAGGTTAGTAGGATAGATAGGCCTCCCCTTATAGATTGGAATTGGGCAGTAGGTTTCTTTGATGGTGCTTCTTAGGATAGGGGAGAAAAGTGTGGAGCTGGAGCAGTGATAAAATGTCCAAAGTTAGGCATTTTCATAATCAAAATGAATTGTGGAAGTGGTACTAATACTAAGGGAGAACTCTTAGATTTTTGGTGTTTACTTTATTTTGCTTGCTACAAAAAAATTGCAATGTTACACTTGTTTGGAGACTCAAAGGTTATTATAGAGTGGTTTAACAATGTGAATGATTTACATGTGATATCACTTCTGCCTTGGATGAGAAGAATCGGAGTGTTGAGCGGGAACTTTACACAAGTTAAAGCTCAACATATTTATAGAACATACAATCAGGAAGCAGACCAACTATCAAAAGCAACTCTTTTACTAGAAGAGGAAGGCATTTTCTATGCAACAAGTTCTGAAGGAGAAACATAAAATTTTGAAAGAATGGAAATCAATTAAGATAAACATGATGTAAATGAAAAAACTCAGACTTTTTTATTCTTGTGGACTGGATAGGTTTTCTTTTGAAGATTTTTGACACAAATGTTGAGACTTAATATTTCTGACATAGAAGTTGAAATTTGATATATTAAACAGAATACACAATTTGTATGGCAGTTTGTAAACCATTTTTGATAGTATTGTAAAAAAATGTTGTATTATCTTAATATAAAGTAAGTTTTTTCTTATCTAAATAAAAAAAATTAATAAATAATCCAATGATAAAATTGATATTCACTTAAAAAAAACTCACCCTATTACCAATGTAGGTTATTTGATTGCATTTCCCTGTCACACTTTCCTTTATTGTGCTTTATTCAATAAAAATCTCACCCTATTACCAATGTTAGGTTATTTGGTCGCACATTCCTATCACACTTTTCTTTGTTTTGCTTTCCTTTCACACTTTTTATCTACCACACACGAAAGTTCTCCACCAATATCTTAATATAATTTTATTGTATAGATGATGTGAAGTACTCTAAACTCTATAATTTCTTTTTTGAAATATACAAGAAATGTATAAATGCATATAAAGTATAAAATATCATATTAATATTTATAAAAAATATTTATTTATAGTAATTTGGTGCATTATCATATCATATATATGATAATGTAAAAAAAAAAAAAATTAAAAATTCAATAATTTTCCACTTATAAAAACAATCATCAAAAATTAAATTTAAATTTAAATTATTTTCATATCAATATCCTATCCCAACCACCAAACAATAAATCTATTTAACTTGAACATATCAAGAACTTTCTTTGCTCTAACAACCATGTATACAATAACACTGATAAACTATTAATCAAGTGAAAACTATTCTTACTTGCTAGCTTACTTTTCCTATACAATAAAATTGATAAACTATTAATCAAGTGAAAACTATTCTTACTTGCTAGCTTACTTTTCCTATAAAGTATTAATAGAGTGAAAACTCTTCCTATCTTCTTACTTAGCTTTTGAAAAAAAAAACTCTTAGCTTGCTTAGCTTTTCAAAAAAATCTTTTTTAACTTGCCCAACTCTCTCTATATAACATTTTGAAATGATATTTACTTCTTTTTTAAGTAAAGTAATCAAGAGGTTGTTTATGTTTATGGACTGAAGTTTAGTTAGCTTGTGTATGGTTAAGTTTTCATTAAATTATGTTAATAATTAAAAATGTGTGTTTCTTCTTATAAAGTTTTAAGTTCAAAGTTAAGAAGGGAAGGTTATGTACACTTTCATAAAAGTTTTTTTAGATACAAAGGAATTGGTAATTGGGTTTGAGAGTTAAACTATGTGACTAAAATTTTAAAGGACATGATTTTAAAGGACATGGGATGAGCTCTCTTTAATTGTAGTCATGCGACCACTTACACCTCTATAAACTAAAAGAGTTCTTTGTCCTCCAAACAAAAAATCTTAAAAAAAAATAATGTTCAACTAAACTCAAACCTTAAATTTAAATTATTATTAATATTTTTATTAATTAAATATATTTTGAAATTCTTATTTTTTATTTTTTTATTATTAATATTATTAAATATTTTATTATTATTATTAAATATATTTATTATTATTATTAAATATATTTTTTTTGGAATTCTTGATTTAAAATGATAGTGAACCTTTAACTCAACTCTGAACTTAAAAATTAAAGTATTATAATTAATAATTATTAAACCTATACTCGATCTCCAATCAAAATCATGATGGACCTCCAACACTTTCTTCGGAATAAATTGTGAATAACTGACTCAGCCATAAATTGTGGAAAAACTAAGAAGAAATTTTAATAGCTTTTCGTTGATAAATATTAACTACTCCAAACAAACTCTAGTCAAATATTAACCACGCTATCAAACTCTAGACGAGTAGTCAACCAACCAGTCGACCTTCTCCCTCTGGTACCAACTTGTCGTTTCCCTCTCCACCAAGCAAACTAAATAATGATTAATTATAATAATAATAATTAAATAAAAAATATAAATCAATGGCGTTAAAAGTCGCGCTCCATGTGGTATAAGGCGCGTGCTGCAAAAACTGTGGACCGTTTGGGCTAAGTAGTATTCGTTGGCAGCCTCGTAAAACCCTAATATTTATTTTTCCAACAAATTGGAATGCGCTGTTCCACAATTTACTCGGTTTCAACTGTTGACGGACGTGTGGCATTTTGAAGGCCCTAGGGTGCTTCTCCGCTCATTAAGTATAAACATTTCCATACTTCCTGCGAGTAAGTCGCTGGAATTTCTGCTCAAAGTCCGGACATCAACGGCTTTTTGATTCAGTAAGTTCGCCTCTGAAGAATTTGTTTAAAATGAAGGGTTTTTGTTTAATTCCTGAACGTTTTTGCGCGTGTTTGATTGTTTCTGCTCGCAATGGACATTTTCTGCTCAATCATGTAGGTTTGTGTAATTTAAGCGATTTTTTTTGCAAATATTTGTTTTGTTTGTTTGTTTGCTTTGCAATGGAATGAACATGCGTTTGTTTTCTGCAGATTTGTAGGGAATGTAAGTTTGTCAAGATGAAATTCTTTTGCTTAAAGTTTCATTTTGCAGCGAAAATACTGGGTTTCCCCGATATTTGCTGTGATTCTTGAATTTTGGCACATGATTTGTTGTACTGTAGAAGCTTGTGTGTGTTTTAAGATTTGCTACAAGGATTTTCTTTAAATATGTGAAATGATGTTAGTACAATGTTCATCTTCTCCTGATGTTTGCCGAGAGCATTAATTTTGGCAGATTTGTGTTTTAAGGTTTGGCGAAAGCAAATCTTTAATCATGTAAAAAAAATTTAGTATATGGAAGTTTCCAGGCGAATGTTGATCTTTCGCTTGTATCTGCTGCAAGCCTAAAATCAGACTTATAATTTGTGGAAACTTGTCGCAAATTGGAGGTTTGATATTGCTTTTGTGTTTTTGAAATCTGCTGGGTCGATTTTCTGTATGTGCAAATTCGGTCTTCTTTGCAGGTTTGAGCTGGTATTTCCTTTCGTTGGAAATATTTTCCTGATATTTGGTGCGAGCCTTAGATTTTTGGCTTAAATTTTGTTGAAAATTTTCACGGAATGGTTTTTTCTTCTTTTGTTTTAAGACATGTCCGAAACAGTTTGTCTAATTAAGTTCAAATTCGGTCGTTTCTGCAATTTTCAGCTGTTATTTCGTTGTTCTCAGTTTTGTTTGGGAAACTTCAAGAAGATTTTGCGGATTTGGTTCTTTTATTGTTTGGATGCCTTGACGGTTTTTAGGTTATGCTTCGTAGATCTAGACCGTTGCGTGGCTAATGCACTTGTAGGATTGCTTGTGAATGTTTCTGCCATGGAACAAGGGTTTCTCTAAATTTTTAATTACAGATCTGAAGAAGAGATAAAAAAGTGAATTAAAGGATTGCTCGAATGTGGATATTCCATACTAAAAGTGAATTATGCCATTTTGTTGCAATTAGTTGGTTGAAGAAAATAATCTTCCAGAGTTCTCCTGATTAAAGAATTTGCTGTTGCAATTTTTCAGGTTTTGAGGCATAAAGGCATTGGAGACAACGGTACAGCGCTGTGCGTTGTAAATCAGATTCCAGGGAAGGTTATCTTGGAGAGTTCATTTGATCCAAAGGCCACACCAGGGAATGCTGCAAGATGTGCATGCACGTTGAAGCATCATTCCAGAGGGCCAATGAGGTCATAGGTTTATTGCTGCACGATACAAAGCAGCAATTTTGGGATGGGATATATAATCACACAATAGAGCAAGTTGATTGGAACCATGATCTGACCGGAGACGGTTAAGCTCATTGAAATAAACAATTTTTTTTCCGTCTCCAGGTAGTTTTTCGATATATCTAAGGTTTGTTCAGGAATTTTATCCTAGAGTATGAAATAAGATTGTTAATCAGTCAGAAGGGGATTGCCTGTAGCGAAAATGCAGATTCATGAAAGTCGCATATTGATGGGGAAGTATGAATTAGGCAGACTATTGGGGCAGGGCACGTTTGCAAAGGTCTACCATGCAAGAAATACGAAGACGGGAGAAAGCGTGGCCATCAAGGTAATGGACAAGGAAAAGATTCTGAAAGTGGGCATGATTGATCAGATCAAGAGAGAAATCTCCGTGATGAGGTTAGTGAGACATCCCAACATTGTACAGCTGTACGAAGTCATGGCAAGCAAAACGAAAATATATTTTGTGATGGAGTATGTCAAGGGAGGAGAGCTCTTCAATAAAGTTGCCAAAGGAAAGCTAAAAGAGGACGCAGCAAGGAAGTATTTCCAGCAGCTGATCAGTGCTGTAGACTTCTGTCACAGTAGAGGTGTTTACCACAGGGATTTGAAGCCAGAAAATCTGCTCTTAGACGAGAATGGGAACCTCAAAGTCTCGGATTTTGGTCTGAGCGCAGTGACACAGCAACTCAGGCAAGACGGTCTGCTGCACACCACTTGTGGTACGCCCGCCTATGTTGCTCCGGAGGTTATAACCA
>ML786707.1:661265-681841 GCA_009831015.1 Picea engelmannii | reverse complement strand
GGTTTAAACTAAAGTGGTAAAATATGTACATCTTTTTAAATTCTTAAATGGTTGTTAGGACAAGATTTCTTATCTCATAAACAAAAAAGTTTTATACACCAATTTAGTATCTAACTCCCTATAATTTTCACAAATTTTATTCTATTATATATGAATGGATGATTTAGTTTTTTTACAAAGCATGTTTTTTTATTTTTTTATAAAGCATGTTTTTTCCAAAATTTTAATTAATTAATTAATTGGAAAATATTATAAATTTTATTGTTAATTATTTGTTTTACTAAATAAATATAATAATAATAATGATTATTATTATTACTATTATAAATGATTGAACATGATTTATTTATTTTTTTACAAATAAATTAATGAATATATTAATAATAATAATAGTAATAATAATTATTATTATAAATGAGTAAATATGATTTATTTATTTATTTAAAAAAAAATTGATGATATTAAAATTATGTGTAGATTAATTTTTTAATTATTAATAATTAAAAAAATTAAATTTTTTAATTATTAATAATTAAAAGAATTAACTTTTTTTTTTTTTTTAAATAACAAAGGGGCGATACCTTTTATATTACTATATCCAAAATAGCCAAAATACAAAACTGTAGATGATGCCAGTTGTCCTGTCTGCGCAGGAAACCAGGACAGCTGGGTATCCATGTCCATTTGTCACATAGCGAGCAGTGTAGTCAGAATTAACAGAGTTAACTGTGCGGCGTCCTGCCCGCAGAAAACCAGGACTTAAAGTTGCATACTTAAAACTAAAACTGCTAGCTATCATTAAAATAACCTGGTATCTATCTATCCTAAAACATGAAATGAAACAACAACACCAAAACCAGAGCCAATTTTTAAGCATTGTGTGACCTCTGTGCCAAGCTGCTTGCTCTAGACCTCGGAGTGTCTCCACCTCGCCGGGAATGAGTATGGTCTTTCTCAGGTTGGGCATTTCTTCTTTGAAGATGCTCTGGAGTGGGCGGCAAAGAACATGTCGAGCCACTGGTCCATACATCCTAGACGGAAGATTTGATCCTCCAGCTTTTCTCGTATCTCGAAAGCAAGGTCGAGGCAAACCCAGTCGGTTGTAGGTGGCTGGTCTGAATGGTTGCTTCCCATGAAGTCCTCGCTGGCGTTGGTCTCTACTGTCGGTTTCCTGTAATCATGACGAGCATGGTCTGTGGCCTCCACATCGACGGTAGGCTCGGGGGGAGCTTCCTCTTGAATGTAACAGGGGGAGTATGGAGCTGCTGTGCTATCTGTTGCAGGGTCGAACACCTGACGTGATGGATGTCGTGTGCTATAGGAGTCGAAGCTCGTACTCGGGTGCCAATTCTCCGATGCCATGAACAAATTCGCGGGCAGACTAGGCAGACCTCCTTCCGGGACAACCTCCTCCACGTATGCCATGGGAGGCGTGCGTAGTCTACGCCTTCTTCGCCTTGCCACTATCGCCAATGCTGCCTCGAACTGCGCTTTCTGTTTGTGCCACGACGCTGTTGCGTACGAGGCCGCTCCCCAACGCGGTCTCCCTCGAATGCGTGGCATGGCGAGAGTACAGTGAGGAGTCTCAATGCCACTGGTGCCTATCGAATTGCTTCGGAGGAGAGGCGAGGGTGCCGAGTGCCGTCCCTGTGACAGGGAGGCGAGAGAGAGGTCGCTACAACGTTGGTTTACCTACGAGCCGGAAGCCTCCTGAAACAACTTGTCGCCAAAACAAATGAGTGCTAAAACCATATCAATTGCCATAATCAACGCCATTAAAGGCTGCTCATTAATGCGCTGGTGAGGGGTACCCTTCGCTTGCACGAGGGGCCTCATCCTGTCTATGGTTCTGCGCAGACTCATGCGAGGTTAATGGCCGCGGTGTAATGGCCAGTCGATGCATTAAGTCCGCGTCCTGGTGCATTCCCGCGTGACATTATCGCACCACGTGCCACCCCATCCAGGGAATTAAAAGAATTAAATTAATAAAATAGGTGATATTAATTTAAAATATTTTTAAATTTTCAAAATTTATATAGATAAAAAGTTTTTTTTTGTTTTTTTCAATTTTCAATTTAATATTTTATCGTCCATTTTTTTAATTCATTAAATTGATAAATAAAAATGAAATGAGAAACTAATACTAAATCTTTTATGATACCTTAAATATGTTGTTTGGTCAATATGTTTAGTCTTGTTTTTCATCTTACTAAAAAATCATAAGTAATCATTCATCCTCTTAAAGATAGATTAATTAGGTTTTAGTGGACATTAATCATCATCATCATCATTATAAAATTTATTTTTATTATAAAAAAGGTACAATTTTCAAGAAAAGTTATTAATAAATACTTTTGAAATTAATTGTTTAATCTTGTTTTTCATCTTGATATATTATAAAATTTATTTTTATTATAAAAAGTATATAATTTTCAAGAGAAGTTATTAATAAATATTTTTGAAATTAAATTAAAGTTTGAAATGATTAAAGATAGTGTTCCATGATTTTAATATTATTTATTTGTATTTCTAATATATAACCGCATTAAAATTAAACTCTAACCTTTCAAGATTTAAATTATAACCATATCAATGTAATTTTCAAAGATTTAACGTATAACCATATCAATGTTCTCTACATGAGCAGTCTATGAGGGAGTGCATTGGTAAGGCACTGAGTAAGTGAAAGTCATTGGTTCTAAACCCCTCAAGACACCTCAAAATCCAACCATGTTAAGGGTTGGTTCCATCCATGAGTGACTTTTACAGTGTAGATGCTCAGAACATTGTTTCACATAAAGTTTTAATGAGATACCCCATGAGATAGCAAATACTCTCTAGATTGGGCGAGAGTTCAAGCCCTCTCAAGCCTTGTGTCCGTGGGGTTGACGTTTAGCACTAACTAGTGCAAACTTTGTGTCCCTAGGTCTATAGCCCTTACCATCCATACCATCCACCAAAATGAGAAAGCATTGGTGAGTTTCACACCCTTATTTCCCTAGTGAAAAAAAAGTTTAAATGAAATGTTAATGTTTTCATTTTATATGTGAATGGGGTGAAACCTTCAAAAATTCTATTTTATTATTATTATTATATATATATGAATGGATGATCCAACGTTTTTACAAAAATTATTTTTTCAAAGTTTTAAAATTAATTAACAAATATTATAAATTTTATTGTTAATTTCATTTTTTACTAAATAATAATAATAAATGAATGAATATGATTTATTTGTTTTTTATAAATAAATTAATAATATTAAAGTTATGAGTAGATTAATTTTTTAATTATTAATAATGAAAAGAATTAAATTAATTAAATAGATGATATAAATTTAATATATAATTAAATTTTCAAAATTTATATAGGAAAAAAATTATATATATATATATATATATATTAATTTTAAATTTAATATGTTATAGTCTATTTTTTAATTCATTAGATTAAGTTAATAATTAAAAATGAAATGAGAAACTAATACTAAATCTTAAATCTTTTATGATACCTTAAATATGTTTGGTGTAGTCTTGTTTTTCATCCTACTATATTATAAAATTTATTTTTATTATAAGAAAGATATAATTTTTAATATGTTTGGTATGGTCTTGTTTTTCATCCTACTATATTATAAAATTATTTTCATTATAAGAAAGATAAATTTTTAGGAGAAGTTATTAATAAATATTTTTGAAATTAAATTAAAGTTTGAAATGATTAAAGATATTGTTGCATTGTTTTAATCTTATCGATTTGTATTTCTATAGCCTTCATAATTTTGTCTAATTTTGTTTAATTTGGTTAACCCCTTTACACTCCCCCGTGTGCAGGAGTATACATTATTTCAGGGTGTAAAGTCTTCATGGGGTATAAACACGACTGAAAACAAAGAGCTCTCAATTAGGAAGATAATCAGGCTCCACAACCAACATTGAGTAAGACCAAAAAAATGAAAGAAGAAAGTGTGAAATGGATTTAAGGAGGGAAATAATGCTTCGAATTCCAAAGTATATCGAAATGAAAATGGGAGAAGCGTTACCTCAACAAATTTTGTCAATGAAATTTGGATTTGCATACCATGAAAGTGAAATCCCCTTACTCCATCTTGGAAGAATAGTCCTCCATTATCAATGATGCAAAGGTTGCTACAAAGGTCCAAATCATGCTTAGAGATATAAGGAAAGTGATTGATTCTTATCTCAAAAGTAGAGTCTGAGAGGAATGGTTAGATACCTCTCAAAAACATAGTTGAGACATGTTACCCCTCCTCATGACTAGGGGTAACTAGAGGAGATAATGTCTCGTGGCACACAATGGAGAACTTGATCCCCACCCATGATTATGATCAACATGTCCACAGATGGAAGCCTAACAAGCCTCCTCATTCACCTTTACAACTATAGGTCAACCAAAGCTCGTGACATTCAAGAAACCATGATTATGGGAGATGGTAAGACGTCGTCACCATGATGTATGATAGTCCTTCTTTTATGCAAAGTATTATGCTTACTTTGTTGGAAATATTCATGAGGATCTTTGGTTGAAGTTGGATAATAGGTTAGTGGTTTGGGAAAAAAAAATCAGTTGTCTTGTTTCACCTTGGTGGTCAAATTTCTTTCCTGATCTAGGTGGATATTGGTGGCCACCCACCTATTCCAACTATCTCCTCTTGACATTTTTTAGTTCAACATGATCTTCTATAATTCCTTGTAATTGTGGGTTCTACATTGCCTTATTTTGTAATTTTTCATGTCAGTACACCTTTATGTACTTGCATGTCCATTTTGGGGCCCTAAACAATGTTTTTTCAGCTTGCCATAGTAAATTTGTAGACTGAGTCAAAGTTCGATGACATAATGTGTAGTTCTTGAAAAGACATTTCCAATGGGCTATCACGTGCCTAAAATGGAGGTCGTATGCAAAAGTTACGACCACGGAAAGTTGAGGCACCATCTAACCCATCGAGGCCCACATAGCTTTTGGTGTTTCATCTCCTAGGGTTAGGTTTTTTTATTTCTAGGGTTTTTGCATTCACAATTAATGTTAAAAAGGAATTTGGAGCCTTGTTGTAATCATTCTGCTCAGACAAATGCACATAGTGGACACATATCTTCTCAGATATAGCTACCACCATTCGAGCAAGTTATTTTCGGTTCTACAGTTTTATAGTTTGAACCTATTTTATTTATTCAATACAAGTTATTGTTCACTGGATATCTTTTGTTGTTCTCTATATATATGTTTTATTGTATTCAATATGTTATTCATTTTTTTCCACTCATAAATCCATATTAGTGGTATTAGAGCGGTCTTCTCTTCATTTATTTTTCTTCATGCATGTCACGGACAAGATTTTAGTACAAGGAGTTGGGACTCGAACTAGTTGAGCCTTTTCAATATTGGTCATGTTGAGCTTGACGGAAATCCATGGGGGAAAAGAATAAAGATCATGGAGCAGGAGATCCTTTTACAATTTTTCTTGAGGAATCCCTTGTGCTACAAAGGAATGAAATGATGGAAAAGTTTTCATAGATCCTTCGACACCTTCCCATAATAGATGCATATTCATCAAGAGGCTATCCAACTCCCTTCAAGGTACAAGTAAAATTTGTTATTGCATTATTTGAAGGAATGATCGATGCAGATGTTGTAGTTAAATGGTTGAATCTGCTCGAAGTGTACTTTTCATTCCACAATTATTGTGACAGGGAAAAGTTTACTTTTTCACTCCTCAAGGTTGTCCCCCATGTTAAGGACCGGTGGGATACTTACTCTGAGAAAAGGGCGATAGACAAATCAATAATATTTGTGGTCTCCCCCACATGGGATTCCTTCATGGATTACATTAAAGAACAATACTACCCTCTTGGAAGCTATGAGGAACAATACACAAGATGGACTACGTTGCATCAGGAAAGGGACCAAAAAATACAAGATTTCACCAATATTTTCCATACCCTGCACACCAAATTGGGTATTAAAGACTCTGAATGACATTTGGTGCTCAAATAGCATGGATGTATGCATAGATACATTCAAACAAAAATGGAGTTTCTATACATCGCATCATTAGGTGTAGTTTATATATATGTTGTTGATATCAAGAAGAAATCTAAGAAGAAGAGGTGAGAGTTTGGATTTTCAAATTTCTCATAGCTGAAACAGGGAAAAGGCGGCCCCAACCCACAAAACAAAGGACATAGAAAATATGGCCACTCTCTACACAATGAGTCCAAGATTTAGCACAAGAAGGGTAATTAGAAGTTGAATAAGGACATGGGAAAGTGGTGTGAATACCATAAAATCCCTTGGCACAACATCGAAGAATGTCCCTCCAAGAAGTCACTGATGGTCGATATGAAATCTTCTGAGTCGGAGGAATATTTTGAATCAAAATCAAATCCAGAAGGAGGGAAGTGGATTATCAATAGAAAACCCAACACCACTATCACTACCACAAAAGTCCATCCATGTGAACCAGAGGTAGCAAAGGAAGGGGAATGCGTATTTCACTCATAGATGTGGGTAAAGGGGTCTTCGCTTCATTTCATTGTCTATAGAGGATTTCAGAAGAACATGATCTTAACATAGGTCATCAAGTAGTTGTATTTGTTAATGACACCGCACCCACAATAGTACACCATCAACTGGATTCGCCAAGGAAGAGATCTTTGCGTCAACCAATAGTGTCATATGCATTATGACATCAAGCCCTTCAAATATGAGGTATTGTGTGATATTTATCCCGTTGAAGTTTGTGATGCTATTTTAGGACAACCATATTTGTGGAAGCAACATGATGTGTATGAGTCTAGACCCTGTAGTGTTATTATTACTTTGGGTAGACAATTGTACAAGATACTAGAGATAGTGCCGCCTACTGCTATTTATTTAATCTCTGCTAAGAAATGCACTAAGGTAATTTCACAGGTCAATAAGTTCGTCTTCTTTGTGATCGGTGATCACAGTAAGTAGAAGTTCATCGCCACAATTGTACAAGAGCCTCTCTTTGCAGCAGAAGGACGTGCACAGTATCATGGAAGAATACATAGACATCTTCTCCTCACCCATTGGGGTACCGACGCATTTCCAAGTCAAGCATCCAGTTCATCTAACCCCTAGTGCAATTTTTCCTAATGGACCAATATATCATCGCACATTGATAGAAAATGATGAAATCAAATGTGAGATCCAAGAGCTGCTTCAAAAGGGTCACATCAGACTTAACTATTCCCCCTGTGGAAGCTTGATTGTACTGGTGTAGAAGAAAGATGGGATATGGTGGCTTTGTATTGATTATAGAGAATTAAACAAAATCAGAGTCACGAACCGGTACCCAATTCCCCAAATTGATAACCTTCTTGACCAACTCAAGGAGGGAAATTTATTTAGCAAGATTGACCTAAATTATGGCTACCACTAGTTTCCCATCGAACTGAGTGACGTATGGAAGACAACTTTCAAGTCTAAATAATGTCTCTTTGAATGGTTGGTCATGCCCTTTGGATTAAAAAATGCACCAAACACTTTCATGAGATTGGTGGATGATGTATTGAGACCCTTCACCAACTCTTTTGTTGTGGTATATCTAGATGATATCCTCATCTTCAACATAACTTGGGAGGAGCACATGCAACATATGCAACAAGTTTTGAGCACTCTGCGACAGCACAAGCTATATGCCAAATTGGAAAAACTATCCTTTGGCATGAACATGGTCCAATACTTTGGATACACTATTGATGATGTCGATCCAGTTAAGATACAAGTCATTCGTGATTGGCTAGCCCTAACAACACTAACCAAGCTTCAGAGCTTCTTGGGAATTGCTAACTTCTACCAACAGTTCATGTTGGGATTCTCACATATTGCATAGGCCCTCACCCAAGTGACCTAGGGTGGTAGAAGGGAAACTTTTGCACGGGGGAAGGCAAAACAACAAGCACTTGATGATCTAAAGCATTTCTTGTACTCATCTCTAGTACTCTCCTTACCCGATATACAACAACCATTCGAGATTGAGATTGTTTCATCCAACTATGTTGTAGGCACAGTTCCAACTCAGCACAGTGATCTAGTAGCATACCATAGTGAGAAAATATCAGATACTATCCGGAAATACCCCACCTATGACAAGGAAATGTATTCCATTATGCGAGCATGTCGTCAATGGAATAATTACATTATGGGAAAAGAGAATCATCCACATTGATCACAAGCCTCTAGAGTTCATACAGACACAAGGGAAGCTACAGAATGACCGCCATCAAAAGTGGTCCACATACCTGCAACAATTCCATGTCAACATCAAGTATAAGGTAGAGAGCACAAATAATGTCGTTGAATACCTCAGTCGACCTTCTGTGGTTGCACTCACCAACGTGCTCCATTATTTTGGGAATGAGGCATCTGAGTAGCCCCAAATTTATTAATGAGATCTTGACTTCACCACCATCTATCAGCTCTTGGGTACATGTGCGAATGGCACTTATTTTCACATGCGAGATGAATTGCTATTCCATTTGGGCCATCTATGTCTTCCTACAAGAGAGAGTGAAAAGATGATTTGGGAGGATCACTATAGTCGGATGGTAGGAAATTTTGGCATGGATAAAAATGTGGTCATTTTATAGAAACATTTTATTGGCCAAAACTTTGACAGGATGTTAGCAAGCATATCAGATCTTTCACTTCCTGTGCCAATTCCAAGACAACCATAAAGAAGAAAGGATTATACACCCATCTTCCTATTGCCAAGAGGGCTTTGGAATCCATATCGATGGATTACATGTATGGAATTTTGTCCACAAAGAAAGGAAATGATTGTGTATTTGTGGTGGTTGATCAGTTTTTGAAGATGGCCATTCTCATATCCTGGAAGAAGAGCATAACAACAGTAGATACTGCCAAGATCTTATTCAAGTGACTGTGGGTCCATTTTGGGATACCACATACCATCATCTCTGATCAGGACAACATGTTCCTTGACACATTTTTGTCAAGTCACTGGTCACCATTGGACACCAGGCTCACTAAATCCACTACCTTCCACCCTCAAACCGCTGACCAAATGGAGTTCATCAATCAGATGATTGTGCACATCCTCTGCATGTATAACTCTAATCATATTTGTACATGGGATGAGAGTCTTCCCTATGTTCAAAACAACTACAAAATGGCTCTCCATAGCTCCATTGACCATATCCCCTTTCAGGTGGTACTAGGATTCCAACCCTTGGAACCCATTGATCTTGCAGTACCTCTTGAAACCACACAAAAATATTCTTCCCATGTTTAGTTTGAGGCCTACAAAGCCACCAAATTCATTGAAAGGATTCAACACATCCACCAATAGGTCCATGATATTTTACATAAATCCAATTCTAGGTACAAGAAGTTCCATAATCAACACCAAGTACAACACAAGTTTTAGGTGGGAGATAAGGTCTGGTTACATTTGCAGAAAGAATGCTTTATAGGGCCCCATTGGAAGCTCACTCCACTTAGTTTTGGGCCTTACACTGTCACCAAGGATGTGGGTGACAATGATTTTGAGCTCAACACTCCCCCCTTCCTTGGCTTGTACCCAATGTTCAATGTGGACCTCCTCTGGCCATATTTTCTACCATTATTGGACACCTAAGAGATCATAAAGCAATTGAAACCAACAAAGCTCAACCCTGACTACATGGAATAGGAATCCACTGATCATATAGTGGAAACACAGGTCTAGGGTACTTTCCAACAGAGGATTCAACTTTATCAGGTTGTCAAGGTGGGGCAGCTCTTGTACCAAGGAAAGTGACTCACCCTAAGCCAAATTCAGTAGAATTTCCTCACCTGATGAGAGAAATCAACACAATGGAGACCATTTCTTCCTAAGGGGGGAGGATTGAGCCAGGTGGATATTGGTGCCCACCCACCTATTCCATATGGCTCCTCTTAACAATTTTTAGTTCAAGACATTCTTCTGTAATTATTTGTAATTGTGGGTTCTACACTCCTGGCGTTGTTTGAATCCCTATTGATGCAGACCCCTAACCCTCGGGCCGAGATCTGCATAGGATCGATCTTCCTTCAAATTTGCAGAACTGAAATAGTGTTTTCGGGCCCTCCTGGGAACCCCATGAATCCAATCCACAGGTCCTTCACAAAAACCCCACCTGTGTGCACATGCACAAGGTGCAAACTTTACCTCCTCCAAGTGGCGACAATGTTATGACCAAGGCCCACACCCAAAGGGTGCTTATCAAAATTTTCATTTCGACAAAGTGGAAGGGTTGATCCCTTATCCTTTCAACTCACGGTCGCGGAATTTCTAATAGAGCCTAGCCCTTGCTGGCTCCTTCTTTTGCAAATCCCTGAAACATGAAAGGTCAACGATGGATTGACTCTTTCCCACTAGTTCCATATTTTTGGGACTTGAGTGAACATCCAACAACTGTTCCTCTTCCCTTATGATTCCCCGAATTCTGAAATGCCGAAATCTATGACCACAACCCCACTCCAAAGACACGTCGTTTTTCGTGACTTCGGGGTTTCCGACGCAAAGTTTCCCCGACTCCTTGTCCTCACAATCGCCTAAATGTCGAACTTTAAAATGAATAAATGCCAAAGTTCCACTCCAAAGCGAGATCAATAGCTGTGAGCCTCCCTTGATCCGATGGATCACATTCTTTCGGGATTTCATGGGTCAAGAGTCCCAAACTCTTACCCTTTGCATCCCCAGTAGCCGAAATATCTCTACAGAGATCAACGGTTCTTGTCAGGCTTGAACCAATGGCTATGATCCTTTCAGGTTTTCGGAATTCGTGATTTCGCGATTCCATCTGTAACAATTCTTGGTCCTGCAACCTTCCGGGTCCCAAAATGATGATGGCTTCTGAATCTCTGCCACGCGTCCTCCAAAAATGGACAGTCTAGATCTTTTTGGGACTTAGTGAATCGTGACTTTGCGATGTAGCGACTCCTTTTCCTCACCACTCCAATCCTTGAACTCCGAAATAGGAATTTTCATATGAGATCTAATGGCTCTCGTTGGTTTGGATCCAACGGTTACTATCTCTCCTGAGATTGTGGGTGTCGAAGGACACTCCGCTTAACCCTCTCGCTAATATGCGAGATCTGATAGCTCACGACCTTTCGCACTTCTCCATGAAGTGGCTCCACCATCTGTTTCAACTGCTCCCCTGCGCACACTCTCAGAGGTTAAACTCTGTGTGACCTTCTCTGGATTTGATGGTTGTCAGGTCTTTGTACAAGATGTAATTGTTTAGATTAGTTTTCCTTGCGCACTCTCCTCCTGAGCTTGTGCTTCTTCCTTTCCCTTCGAAGACTTGTAAAGTTTCAAAGGCCTCGACCTTTGCTTTCTCTGCAAACCTATCACCTTGGATCCCGCCTATGTTCTAAGAGGCGTTATCTCTCCTGAGATTTGGGACTTATAATAAGTCCTCTCTTAGCTCTTACCCTTGCACTTGTCGAGACTTCAGATGGATGTCTGTCAACACTTCACTCAAGTGTTGGCCTGGTGCACTCCTTGCATAGGTCTTTGTCCTCCTTGAGATTCTCGAACTCTAAACCCTCCAAAGGGTTTTCTTTGCTTCTGTAATTACTTGCAGAGTCCCTGTACACAACTGTGCTATCCATCCTGAGCTTCGCTAGCTCTAAAACCTCAAAGGGTTTCTCGCCCTTTCCACTCGTTTTGGCTATTGCTCTGTTCTCAAAGGCATTGTTCCTCCTTATATTTCCTCTCTGAACCCTCAAATGGTTTCTCGACCTCTATAGTCCTTGCAAGGTCCTTGTACGTGACTATGCTATCCATCCTAAGCTTTTCCAACTCAAACCTCTAAGGGAATCAACCATTTTCTCTCCCTTCAAAGAGAAATGTAAATTCCCTCTGGAAACTGATGCTCAAGCACTCCTTGCTGAGCCTGCAGGGTTTTCAGTAAACCTGTGAAGGCCCTCCAATGACACTTCTCCTATCTCCAAAATCAAAAGTGTTCTTTTTGTGCACTCTATGCACCAACTCAGTTTCCTCCTGGCAGAGCTCTCCAGAATCCTTAGTGACTCTATCTTCTCAACGAAATTGAAATAGAGCTCTCTCCCATGCACTCTATGCACTTACTTCATGCCCTCCTGGTAGATCTTCCACAAAATCCCTCAGTGATTTTGTCTTCTCACTGAACTCAAAATAGAGTTCTACTCAATGCATCTAGTGCATTCGCTCAATGCCCTCTTGGCAGAGCTTCCACATAATTCTCATAAATTATGTCTTCCCTGTGTCTACCTCTGCACATTTATTCCTTTAGGTGTTCAACAACTTTAAGGCTTCTCCCTAAGTCAATGAATTCCTCTTTTGCACCCTCCTGGCACAACTCTGTCCAAATTTCGTAGAATTTAGAAGTGCACTCTATGCACTAGCTTACAGAACCTGCAATGTTTTGTCATGCAACCTCTTGCATGAATCCACAAAGAACCAGACCTAGAATCAAAGAACTCATAAATAGGAAAATCTATCTATCTCTACAAATGCATATCTAGCATACATCTACAACATATCATCACACATAAAGACATTCATTCAACATACACATAATAACATGTAGGAAAAACGACTCTGTTTGTATTAATCTCAGAAGGTCCATTTACAATACCGGTAAGCTCAGACTGCAATAGAGTCTCGGCTTCTTCTCTACCTATCTCCTATCTGCCTTTTTTTCTTACTCAAAACAGATAAAAAAGATCTTTTTACAAAGAGAGTCTCCTCAAGTTCTTCCCTCCAAGCTACCTACTCTCATTAATTTACATTCAATTACAATGAATGGTTGTCTAGGCCGAATCGGATCTAGATCTCAGCCTTACAACTATTTAAGGCATCCTTTAACTAAAGCCTGCACATATGCATGGATTTTGGCTCTATTACCCTTTCAAACATTTAATACATTAATTCAAATTCAAAATTTGAAGGTGAGATAGTTGCGCCTCTCTCCTCCATTGAATGCATGCATTGATGTGTTGGTTGGCTGGCATGTAGATGTCTTGGAGAAATTCTCTTGCATCATACTCCTCTACTATGAAAAAATCATGAGCTCCTGCTCATGATCTTCCTAGCATCACTGTTGAAATCAACCTAGATCCAAAACAGTTTTTTGGAGTTGACCATCCGCTCCATTGCTTCATTGTTGTTGTTGCTGCTGCTTCCCTGCTGCTACGACAGGTTCTCCTCTACTCAACTTCCCTTTGCTAACCTGTTCTACTGATCAGATCATCAACCTTCTTATCTCCTCAATCATCTCATCTAGCTACTCCAATGGCTAGCTCTCCCTTTGCAGTCTGCTCAACTGCACTTCTTCCATGCAAATGGGTCAATCAACTAGATCTCCCATGTTGGTTTCCTCTGTGGCCTCAACTTTCCACTCTAGTACAGAATCCAACTCTACAGTATCATACTGAGTTAGTGCTCAGATTCCTCCTGTGACTGCTTTGCTTCTGCCATTTCTCCTGCTAGTGTATTTCCATCTTCCCTTAGTCGCTCCTTGGGATAGTATTCTCCCTCTATATCCAACCTGATCTATTGGATGTGCATGCTCTCCACCATCACCTGTCTCTCCAAGGCTTCAATATCTTCACACATAACAACAAAATCTATGTTGTCTGCTTCTTCCTCTACTACTTTTACTGCAAGCTCGAGTTCTACAATCATCTATGTTCCAGCTTCCTGGCTGAATATTTTGAGCCATTCTTCCGAATGCTCATCTCCTTCTCCATGGGAAAACATCAGTGTCTTCTCCAGTGCTTCCTCTTCTTTGACAGTCTCTGTTGGTTGTCCTTCTCCTATTGCTGCCTTTGCAACACAAGATCTCACCTCAAATGGGCTAAGTGGCAGGAATATCTCAATTCCTCCAATGATCAGAAGACATTTTTTATCCTCCTTCTCCATCAACTCCTCTTTCTGATGTGAACTCACCTCTGAGTTCATGAGATTTCAAACAGTCTCATCTTCTCTCCCATGCCCTCTTGGTAGTATGGGAGTTTTATGTTTTCCACCTGGTAGTTACAAGATCAATTGATCCCATCTCCATCAACAGTCCTTACTAATATGAACTCACTCCTAAGTCCCTGAGTCTTTCAGATAGTCTCACTTCTATTCCCCTTCCCACCTGGCAATTTGAACTTTCATCTCTGCCCTCCTGGCAGTTCATGAAACCTTTCAGTGATATCTTCTCCTCATCATCACTGAGATTTCTCCTAGCCTCTGGTTCACAGACGTGAACCACTTCCTCCTCTAGTTCATTTAGGTTTCCATCATGCCTCAACCATCCTTTCAATAGTCTTCACTGTCTTTTGGCCACCAACTCCTTGACTGGCCATTTCACCTTCCTCTTGATGGGCCATTCATATACCCATCGTGATTTTGCATCCTACTAGATTCGAAATGCAAGCTACTCCATCCTCACTCTTAACTCGACAAGATATTTATCCATCACATATTTTCCCTTCTGTTGATGGTTCTTCTTTCCATCGTGTCCATGGCCTTCAGTAGCCATCTTCACCTTCTACTTTCCCTCTTAGCAAGTCTACTTTTGTCACTCTGCAACTATGAGCACATCCAGCATCTCCTACAGTACACCTGACTATATCACTTGACTACTACGCACCGCAACAATATTCACCTTTTACCTGCAATATATGGGAAAAATCCTTCTCTCATACCACAACTAACACAGACCCCTGACCCTCAGGCCGAGATCTGCACAGGATCAATCTTCCTTCAAATCCATAGAACCAAAATAGTTCTTCCGGGCCCTCCTGGGAACCCCATGAATCTGATCCATAGGTCCTTCACAAAAACCCCACCTGTGCACACATCCACAAGTTGCGACCTTTACCTCCTCCAAGTGACCACGACGCTATGACTAAGGCCTACACCAAAAGGGCGCTTATCAAAATTTACATTTCAGAAAAGTGGAAGGGTTGATGCCTTATCCTTTCAACTCTCGGTCACCGAATTTTCGATAGAGCCTAGCCCTTGCTAGCTCCACCTTTTGCGAATCCCTAGAACACAAAAGGTCAACGAAGGGTTGAATCTTTCCCACTAGTTCCGACTTTTCGAGACTTGATTGAACATCCAACAACTGTTCCTCTTCCCTTATGATTCCCTAAATTCGAAAATTCTGAGATTCTGAAATGTCAAAATGTGTGACTGCAACCCCACTCCAAAGGCATGTTGTGTTTCATGACTTCAGGGTTTCCGATGCAAAGTTGCCGCAAATCCTTGTCCTCAGAATGGCCAAAATGCAGAACTCTGAAATGCCAAAATGCTGAAGTTCCACTCCAAAGGGTGATCAATGGCTGTGAGCCTCCCCTAATTCGACAACTCACATTCTTTCGACATTTCATGGGTCAAGAGTCCCGAACTCTTACCCTTTGCATCCTCGGTAGCTGAAACATCGAAATGCTAAAATATCTCTGTGGAGATCAACCGTCTTTGTCATGATTGAACCAATGGCTATGATCCTTTCGGGTTTTTGGAATTCACGATTTTGCGATTCCAAATGCAACAATTCTTGGTCCTCCAACCTTCTAGGTCCCAAAATGCCGATGAATTCTAGATCTCTACCACACGTCCTCCATAAATGGACAGTCTTGATCTTTTCTGGACTTTGCAAACCGAGAGTTTGCAATGCAATGACTCTTTCTCCTCGCCGCTCCAATCCCCAAACTCCGAAACAAGAATTCTCATATGAGATCCAATGGATTTCGTTGGTTTGGATCCAATGATAGCTATCTCTCCTAAGCTTGTGGGTGCTGAAAGACACTCCCCTTAACCCTCTCGTTGATCTGTGAGATCTAATGGCTCACGACCTTTCGCACTTCTCCATGAAGTGGCTCCAAGTGGCTCCACCATCCATTTCAACTGCTCCCCTGCGCACACTCTTAGAGATTAAAATCTGCGCAACTTTCTCCTAATCTAATGGTTGTCAGCTCTTTGTACAAGATCTGACGGTTTAGATTAGTTCTCCTTACGTACTCTCCTCCTGAGCTTGGACTTCTTCCTTTCCCTTGGAAGAATTCTGAAGTTTCAAATACCTCGACCTTTTCTTTCTCTGTGAACCTATCACCTTGGCTCCCGCCTGTTTTCTAAGGGGTGTTATCTCTCCTGAGCTTTGGGACTTAGAATAATTCCTCTCTCAGCTCTTACCCTTATGCTTGCCAAGCCTTCAGATGACTGTTTGTCAACACTTCACTCGAGTGTTGGCCTGGTGCACTCCTTGCACAGGTCTTTGTCCTCCTTGAGCTTCTCAAACTCTGAACCCTCCAAAGGGTTTTCTTGGTGTCTGCGATTCCTTGCAGGGTCCCTGCACACAACTATGCTATCTATCTTGAGTTTCACTGACTCAAAAACCTCAAAGGGTTTCTCGGCCTCTGCACTCCTTTTGGCTATTGCTTTATGCTCAAAGGCATTGTTTCTTCTGAGATTTACTTGTCTAAACCCTCAAAGGGTTTCTCGACCTCTACACTCCTTGCAGGGTCCTTGTACACGACTATGCTATCTATCCTGAGCTTTTCCAACTTGAACCTCTAAGGGACTCAACCCTTTTCTCTCCCTTCAAAGTGGAATGTAAATGCCCTCTGACAACTTATGCTCAAGAACTCCTTTCTAAGCCTGCAGGGTGTCCAGTAACCCTGTGAAGGTCCTCCTATGACACTTCTCCTATCTTCGAACTCAAAAGAGTTCCTTTTGTGCACTCTATGCACCAACTCAATGCCCTCCTCGCATAGTTCTCGAGAATCCTTAGTGACTCTGTCTTCTTAATGAACTTGAAATAGACTTCTCTCCTATGCACTCTATGCACTTACTTCATGCCCTCTTGGTAGAGCTTCCATAGAATCCCTCAATGATTTTTTCTTCTCACTCATCTCAAAATAGAGTTCTTCTCAATGCATCCAGTGCATTCACTCAATGCCCTCTTGGCAGAGCTTCCACAAAATTCTCAGAAATTATGTCTTCCCTGTGTCTACCTCTACACAGTTCTGCCTTAAAGGTGTTCAACAAACTTGAGGATTCTCCCCGAGTCAATGAATTCCTCTGGTGCACCCTCCTGGCACAACTCTGTCCAAATTCCGTAGAATTCAAAAGTGCACTCTATGCACTGGCTTACAGAACTTGCAGTGTCCTGTCATGCAACCTCTTGCATGAAGCCATAAATAACCAGACCTAGAATCAAAGAACTCACAGATAGGAAAATCTATCTATCCCCACAAATGCATATCTAACATACATCTACAACATATCATCACACATAAAGACATTCATTCAAGATACACAAAATAACATGCAGGAAAAATTACTATGTTTGTATTAATCTCAGAAGGTCCATTGACAATATGGGTAAGCTCGGTCTGCAATAGAGTCTCGACTTCTTCTCTACCTCTCTCTTATCTACCTTTTTTCCTTACTCAAAACATATACAAAAGATCTTTTTAAAAAGAGGGTCTCCTCGAGCTCTTCCCTCCAATCTACCTACTCTCATTAATTTACATTCAATTACAATGAATGATTGTCTAGTCCGAATCGGATCTCGATGTTATCCTTACAACCATTTAAGGCATCCTTTTACTAAATCTTGCGCATATGCATGGATTTTGTATCTAATAGCCTTTCAAACATTTAATACATTAATTCAAATTCAAAATTTGAAAGTGAGAGGGTTGTGCCTCTCTTTTCCATTGAATGCACGCCTTGATGTGCTAGTTGGCTGGCACATAGCTGGCTTGGAGCGATGCTCCTGCATCACCTATACACATTCCAGGTGGATATTGGTGGTTTCCCACCTAATCCAACTTGATTATTTTGGTATTTTTCATGTCAATACATCTTTTTGTACTTCCATGGATGTTTTGGGGCCCTAAACAATGTTTTTTTGGCTTGCCAGTGTCAAATTGTAGACAGAGTCAGAGTTTGATGAAATAATTTGTAGTTCTTGAAAATACATTTCTAATGGGCTATCACGTGCCTAAAACAGAGGTCGTAAGAACATCATACGACCCCGGGAAGTTGAGGTACCAACTTACCCATCGAGGCCCACATAACTTTTGGCATTTCATATGCTAAGGTTAGGTTTTTGGATGTCTAGGGTTTATACATTCATGAATAATGTTAAAAAGGCCTATGGAGCCTCATATTAATAATTCTACTCAAACAGATGTACGTAGCAATCACATCTCTTCTTAGAGATAACTACCACCATTCAAGCAAGTTGTTTTTAGTTATGCAGTTTTACAGTTTCGACCTATTTTATTTATTCAATAGAAATTATTGTTCACTCGATATATATTATTGTTCTCTATATCCTTTTGTTATTCTATTCAGTCTGTTATTCATTTTTTTCCGCTCATAAATCCAGATCAGTTCCCTACTCTTGTGTTGTCACTGCTCAGGGAAAAGGGGTAGAACTAGGGGGCACTCCTAGGGGTAATGTTCCCTTCCCCACCATACTTAAAACTTTCAATCCTTGATTCTCTCATGGTGTACTAAAATTAAAATATGGGCCATGGTCTATTCTCTCATGAGAAGAAAGGCTAAAGGCCCAGAGGTTATTTCGTATTTGTTGCTAAAATAATAAGAAACAAATGCTAAAGAAAGCAAGGAATATAACATATAATGACTAATAAAATCCATTCCAAACATGAGTTGTACTCTTTCATTGTTGGTCCCACATAACAATGTTAAAGCTTGAAACCTTATAAAGGGTACTTGAAAAGATGATAAAGGGAATGAAAAGATGAGTGATAAAGGGCTTTGGGAAAAATAACATGTAAATATGGGGTAACTCATGAGAAATAGAACCCTCTACAAAGTATCTCAAAGAAATGGATTTACTGACACCATAAGCCATGAAGTAATCCTTGAAACCATATCACTTTCACATGTACTTTTGACGGGTTTTGACTTTCCCTTGTCACTCTCAAGAGTTATCCCTCTACCTGTGTTATTTTATTTCCTATCTAGGAGGCACACATAATATGGTTGGATGAAGGCCCTCTCATACTGAAACTTGTCTACTCACATGCGGTCTTGGGCAAGTGTGATGCTTGAATGGGATACTGAGGTGAATTATCTTACATGAATTATTTCTTAAGTTACCTATTACTTTACATCCTTTAAGGACTAATGTTTCTTGTGAGTTTTGGATAACCTTGTTTTATGCTTTGATTTCTATGGATGGCCCTAACATGGTTCTTGAGGGAAGTCCTCTAGCCTGTACCCATGATGTTGTTCCTTTATTTGTAGGACCATGTAGTACATCTGAAGGAGAGAAGTGGGTCATCTAGTGACTCACCATATTCATGGATAGATGGTCTTGGTATCAACAGATTCACTCATGTTGGCACATATATGGGTTGGAAGCCCCACAAGCTGAGTAGAGTACCCTAGGGCCTATTTTCCCACAAGATGGACGACGTTGTAGTAGTAGTGACTCAGACATCATTTAGAGAAGAGATGCATCCCTTCTCTCCTTGCACACAATCCCTTGAGGCCTTTGATGTCACCCTCTTGACCTTGACGTCACCTTCTAGGGTTGGATGTTCTTAGGGTTTGATGGATGTATGGGTACCAAATATGATTTGGTATTACCTTGGGTGAGGATACACCTCACTTGACGTTTCTTCACCTTGGAAGATGCCATGTGGCCTTTAGAGGCGTTATCTTAGCCTTTGGAGGCTTGATGTCACCATACTTGGCCTTGGTGTCTCACACATGTGGGATATATTGATGTATGTTGCGTTTATTACAAATTTTGAAGGTTAAATGAAGGGTCGAACACACTTCTAATTTGTTGTTGACATTTTTATGTGGATAATTGTGTTAGAGCAGCCTCATATAAAAAGGATAACCGCTAATTTTCATTTTATGATCATCATTCACTCACCTTTGTGGGTAACACATCTGAAATTTTCTTCCTATAAGGGTTAATAGCTCTCTCTCTCTCTCTCTCTCTCTCTCTCTCTCTCTCTCTCTCATGCACTTGGATTGGAATGGTCTCTTATGGATGGAATTTCTTATTTTGATTGGATATTTCTACAATTCCGGTTACATTCTCTCGGTTTCTTGGATGAAGTAAGTGTATTTCTAAAATTTATTTTCATGTTATTAATGTTTATGGTGAAATTGTTATTTATTACAAGGAGTCGTGTTTGGTGTAATCCTAAGAGATGAACATAAGTTCTTCCTCTCAAAAGGTAATATTTGTCTAAAACTTTGTAAGGTTCCAGATATATTATAATAAAAACAACATAATATACATAATCACAACACCAAAAATAATACCTTTATTGATAGAAATTGAAGTTCACTCGACTCTTTGAGGGGGAAACCTCCAAAAGAGAAGACCTCTTTTACAATGATTTCTCAAGACAAGACTTTCCCATACCTTCTACTCATATTTATACTTAATTCTATCTTCTAAAGAAATTTTTATACTTAATTCTATCTTTTAAAAAACATTTTAGAAGAAAATCTTTCTAAAAGTGAAACCTTCTTTAATACCATATATAACACCTCCTAACAA
>ML786707.1:590413-657356 GCA_009831015.1 Picea engelmannii | reverse complement strand
ACCTGTGGATTGGATTCATGGGGTTCCCAGGAGGGCCCGAAAACACTATTTCAGTTCTGCAAATTTGAAGGAAGATCGATCCTATGCAGATCTCGGCCCGAGGGTTAGGGGTCTGCATCAATAGGGATTCAAACAACGCCAGGAGTGTAGAACCCACAATTACAAATAATTACAGAAGAATGTCTTGAACTAAAAATTGTTAAGAGGAGCCATATGGAATAGGTGGGTGGGCACCAATATCCACCTGGCTCAATCCTCCCCCCTTAGGAAGAAATGGTCTCCATTGTGTTGATTTCTCTCATCAGGTGAGGAAATTCTACTGAATTTGGCTTAGGGTGAGTCACTTTCCTTGGTACAAGAGCTGCCCCACCTTGACAACCTGATAAAGTTGAATCCTCTGTTGGAAAGTACCCTAGACCTGTGTTTCCACTATATGATCAGTGGATTCCTATTCCATGTAGTCAGGGTTGAGCTTTGTTGGTTTCAATTGCTTTATGATCTCTTAGGTGTCCAATAATGGTAGAAAATATGGCCAGAGGAGGTCCACATTGAACATTGGGTACAAGCCAAGGAAGGGGGGAGTGTTGAGCTCAAAATCATTGTCACCCACATCCTTGGTGACAGTGTAAGGCCCAAAACTAAGTGGAGTGAGCTTCCAATGGGGCCCTATAAAGCATTCTTTCTGCAAATGTAACCAGACCTTATCTCCCACCTAAAACTTGTGTTGTACTTGGTGTTGATTATGGAACTTCTTGTACCTAGAATTGGATTTATGTAAAATATCATGGACCTATTGGTGGATGTGTTGAATCCTTTCAATGAATTTGGTGGCTTTGTAGGCCTCAAACTAAACATGGGAAGAATATTTTTGTGTGGTTTCAAGAGGTACTGCAAGATCAATGGGTTCCAAGGGTTGGAATCCTAGTACCACCTGAAAGGGGATATGGTCAATGGAGCTATGGAGAGCCATTTTGTAGTTGTTTTGAACATAGGGAAGACTCTCATCCCATGTACAAATATGATTAGAGTTATACATGCAGAGGATGTGCACAATCATCTGATTGATGAACTCCATTTGGTCAGCGGTTTGAGGGTGGAAGGTAGTGGATTTAGTGAGCCTGGTGTCCAATGGTGACCAGTGACTTGACAAAAATGTGTCAAGG
Organism: Picea engelmannii; assembly: GCA_009831015.1. Taxonomy (NCBI): domain Eukaryota; kingdom Viridiplantae; phylum Streptophyta; class Pinopsida; order Pinales; family Pinaceae; genus Picea; species Picea engelmannii. The sequence continues at coordinate 656,193 of ML786707.1, read as the reverse complement.
AACATGTTGTCCTGATCAGAGATGATGGTATGTGGTATCCCAAAATGGACCCACAGTCACTTGAATAAGATCTTGGCAGTATCTACTGTTGTTATGCTCTTCTTCCAGGATATGAGAATGGCCATCTTCAAAAACTGATCAACCACCACAAATACACAATCATTTCCTTTCTTTGTGGACAAAATTCCATACATGTAATCCATCGATATGGATTCCAAAGCCCTCTTGGCAATAGGAAGATGGGTGTATAATCCTTTCTTCTTTATGGTTGTCTTGGAATTGGCACAGGAAGTGAAAGATCTGATATGCTTGCTAACATCCTGTCAAAGTTTTGGCCAATAAAATGTTTCTATAAAATGACCACATTTTTATCCATGCCAAAATTTCCTACCATCCGACTATAGTGATCCTCCCAAATCATCTTTTCACTCTCTCTTGTAGGAAGACATAGATGGCCCAAATGGAATAGCAATTCATCTCGCATGTGAAAATAAGTGCCATTCGCACATGTACCCAAGAGCTGATAGATGGTGGTGAAGTCAAGATCTCATTAATAAATTTGGGGCTACTCAGATGCCTCATTCCCAAAATAATGGAGCACGTTGGTGAGTGCAACCACAGAAGGTCGACTGAGGTATTCAACGACATTATTTGTGCTCTCTACCTTATACTTGATGTTGACATGGAATTGTTGCAGGTATGTGGACCACTTTTGATGGCGGTCATTCTGTAGCTTCCCTTGTGTCTGTATGAACTCTAGAGGCTTGTGATCAATGTGGATGATTCTCTTTTCCCATAATGTAATTATTCCATTGACGACATGCTCGCATAATGGAATACATTTCCTTGTCATAGGTGGGGTATTTCCGGATAGTATCTGATATTTTCTCACTATGGTATGCTACTAGATCACTGTGCTGAGTTGGAACTGTGCCTACAACATAGTTGGATGAAACAATCTCAATCTCGAATGGTTGTTGTATATCGGGTAAGGAGAGTACTAGAGATGAGTACAAGAAATGCTTTAGATCATCAAGTGCTTGTTGTTTTGCCTTCCCCCGTGCAAAAGTTTCCCTTCTACCACCCTAGGTCACTTGGGTGAGGGCCTATGCAATATGTGAGAATCCCAACATGAACTGTTGGTAGAAGTTAGCAATTCCCAAGAAGCTCTGAAGCTTGGTTAGTGTTGTTAGGGCTAGCCAATCACGAATGACTTGTATCTTAACTGGATCGACATCATCAATAGTGTATCCAAAGTATTGGACCATGTTCATGCCAAAGGATAGTTTTTCCAATTTGGCATATAGCTTGTGCTGTCGCAGAGTGCTCAAAACTTGTTGCATATGTTGCATGTGCTCCTCCCAAGTTATGTTGAAGATGAGGATATCATCTAGATATACCACAACAAAAGAGTTGGTGAAGGGTCTCAATACATCATCCACCAATCTCATGAAAGTGTTTGGTGCATTTTTTAATCCAAAGGGCATGACCAACCATTCAAAGAGACATTATTTAGACTTGAAAGTTGTCTTCCATACGTCACTCAGTTCGATGGGAAACTAGTGGTAGCCATAATTTAGGTCAATCTTGCTAAATAAATTTCCCTCCTTGAGTTGGTCAAGAAGGTTATCAATTTGGGGAATTGGGTACCGGTTCGTGACTCTGATTTTGTTTAATTCTCTATAATCAATACAAAGCCACCATATCCCATCTTTCTTCTACACCAGTACAATCAAGCTTCCACAGGGGGAATAGTTAAGTCTGATGTGACCCTTTTGAAGCAGCTCTTGGATCTCACATTTGATTTCATCATTTTCTATCAATGTGCGATGATATATTGGTCCATTAGGAAAAATTGCACTAGGGGTTAGATGAACTGGATGCTTGACTTGGAAATGCGTCGGTACCCCAATGGGTGAGGAGAAGATGTCTATGTATTCTTCCATGATACTGTGCACGTCCTTCTGCTGCAAAGAGAGGCTCTTGTACAATTGTGGCGATGAACTTCTACTTACTGTGATCACCGATCACAAAGAAGACGAACTTATTGACCTGTGAAATTACCTTAGTGCATTTCTTAGCAGAGATTAAATAAATAGCAGTAGGCGGCACTATCTCTAGTATCTTGTACAATTGTCTACCCAAAGTAATAATAACACTACAGGGTCTAGACTCATACACATCATGTTGCTTCCACAAATATGGTTGTCCTAAAATAGCATCACAAACTTCAACGGGATAAATATCACACAATACCTCATATTTGAAGGGCTTGATGTCATAATGCATATGACACTATTGGTTGACGCAAAGATCTCTTCCTTGGCGAATCCAGTTGATGGTGTACTATTGTGGGTGCGGTGTCATTAACAAATACAACTACTTGATGACCTATGTTAAGATCATGTTCTTCTGAAATCCTCTATAGACAATGAAATGAAGCGAAGACCCCTTTACCCACATCTATGAGTGAAATACGCATTCCCCTTCCTTTGCTACCTCTGGTTCACATGGATGGACTTTTGTGGTAGTGATAGTGGTGTTGGGTTTTCTATTGATAATCCACTTCCCTCCTTCTGGATTTGATTTTGATTCAAAATATTCCTCCGACTCAGAAGATTTCATATCGACCATCAGTGACTTCTTGGAGGGACATTCTTCGATGTTGTGCCAAGGGATTTTATGGTATTCACACCACTTTCCCATGTCCTTATTCAACTTCTAATTACCCTTCTTGTGCTAAATCTTGGACTCATTGTGTAGAGAGTGGCCATATTTTCTATGTCCTTTGTTTTGTGGGTTGGGGCCGCCTTTTCCCTGTTTCAGCTATGAGAAATTTGAAAATCCAAACTCTCACCTCTTCTTCTTAGATTTCTTCTTGATATCAACAACATATATATAAACTACACCTAATGATGCGATGTATAGAAACTCCATTTTTGTTTGAATGTATCTATGCATACATCCATGCTATTTGAGCACCAAATGTCATTCAGAGTCTTTAATACCCAATTTGGTGTGCAGGGTATGGAAAATATTGGTGAAATCTTGTATTTTTTGGTCCCTTTCCTGATGCAACGTAGTCCATCTTGTGTATTGTTCCTCATAGCTTCCAAGAGGGTAGTATTGTTCTTTAATGTAATCCATGAAGGAATCCCATGTGGGGGAGACCACAAATATTATTGATTTGTCTATCGCCCTTTTCTCAGAGTAAGTATCCCACCGGTCCTTAACATGGGGGACAACCTTGAGGAGTGAAAAAGTAAACTTTTCCCTGTCACAATAATTGTGGAATGAAAAGTACACTTCGAGCAGATTCAACCATTTAACTACAACATCTGCATCGATCATTCCTTCAAATAATGCAATAACAAATTTTACTTGTACCTTGAAGGGAGTTGGATAGCCTCTTGATGAATATGCATCTATTATGGGAAGGTGTCGAAGGATCTATGAAAACTTTTCCATCATTTCATTCCTTTGTAGCACAAGGGATTCCTCAAGAAAAATTGTAAAAGGATCTCCTGCTCCATGATCTTTATTCTTTTCCCCCATGGATTTCCGTCAAGCTCAACATGACCAATATTGAAAAGGCTCAACTAGTTCGAGTCCCAACTCCTTGTACTAAAATCTTGTCCGTGACATGCATGAAGAAAAATAAATGAAGAGAAGACCGCTCTAATACCACTAATATGGATTTATGAGTGGAAAAAAATGAATAACATATTGAATACAATAAAACATATATATAGAGAACAACAAAAGATATCCAGTGAACAATAACTTGTATTGAATAAATAAAATAGGTTCAAACTATAAAACTGTAGAACCGAAAATAACTTGCTCGAATGGTGGTAGCTATATCTGAGAAGATATGTGTCCACTATGTGCATTTGTCTGAGCAGAATGATTACAACAAGGCTCCAAATTCCTTTTTAACATTAATTGTGAATGCAAAAACCCTAGAAATAAAAAAACCTAACCCTAGGAGATGAAACACCAAAAGCTATGTGGGCCTCGATGGGTTAGATGGTGCCTCAACTTTCCGTGGTCGTAACTTTTGCATACGACCTCCATTTTAGGCACGTGATAGCCCATTGGAAATGTCTTTTCAAGAACTACACATTATGTCATCGAACTTTGACTCAGTCTACAAATTTACTATGGCAAGCTGAAAAAACATTGTTTAGGGCCCCAAAATGGACATGCAAGTACATAAAGGTGTACTGACATGAAAAATTACAAAATAAGGCAATGTAGAACCCACAATTACAAGGAATTATAGAAGATCATGTTGAACTAAAAAATGTCAAGAGGAGATAGTTGGAATAGGTGGGTGGCCACCAATATCCACCTAGATCAGGAAAGAAATTTGACCACCAAGGTGAAACAAGACAACTGATTTTTTTTTCCCAAACCACTAACCTATTATCCAACTTCAACCAAAGATCCTCATGAATATTTCCAACAAAGTAAGCATAATACTTTGCATAAAAGAAGGACTATCATACATCATGGTGACGACGTCTTACCATCTCCCATAATCATGGTTTCTTGAATGTCACGAGCTTTGGTTGACCTATAGTTGTAAAGGTGAATGAGGAGGCTTGTTAGGCTTCCATCTGTGGACATGTTGATCATAATCATGGGTGGGGATCAAGTTCTCCATTGTGTGCCACGAGACATTATCTCCTCTAGTTACCCCTAGTCATGAGGAGGGGTAACATGTCTCAACTATGTTTTTGAGAGGTATCTAACCATTCCTCTCAGACTCTACTTTTGAGATAAGAATCAATCACTTTCCTTATATCTCTAAGCATGATTTGGACCTTTGTAGCAACCTTTGCATCATTGATAATGGAGGACTATTCTTCCAAGATGGAGTAAGGGGATTTCACTTTCATGGTATGCAAATCCAAATTTCATTGACAAAATTTGTTGAGGTAACGCTTCTCCCATTTTCATTTCGATATACTTTGGAATTCGAAGCATTATTTCCCTCCTTAAATCCATTTCACACTTTCTTCTTTCATTTTTTTGGTCTTACTCAATGTTGGTTGTGGAGCCTGATTATCTTCCTAATTGAGAGCTCTTTGTTTTCAGTCGTGTTTATACCCCATGAAGACTTTACACCCTGAAATAATGTATACTCCTGCACACGGGGGAGTGTAAAGGGGTTAACCAAATTAAACAAAATTAGACAAAATTATGAAGGCTATAGAAATACAAATCGATAAGATTAAAACAATGCAACAATATCTTTAATCATTTCAAACTTTAATTTAATTTCAAAAATATTTATTAATAACTTCTCCTAAAAATTTATCTTTCTTATAATGAAAATAATTTTATAATATAGTAGGATGAAAAACAAGACCATACCAAACATATTAAAAATTATATCTTTCTTATAATAAAAATAAATTTTATAATATAGTAGGATGAAAAACAAGACTACACCAAACATATTTAAGGTATCATAAAAGATTTAAGATTTAGTATTAGTTTCTCATTTCATTTTTAATTATTAACTTAATCTAATGAATTAAAAAATAGACTATAACATATTAAATTTAAAATTAATATATATATATATATATATATAATTTTTTTCCTATATAAATTTTGAAAATTTAATTATATATTAAATTTATATCATCTATTTAATTAATTTAATTCTTTTCATTATTAATAATTAAAAAATTAATCTACTCATAACTTTAATATTATTAATTTATTTATAAAAAACAAATAAATCATATTCATTCATTTATTATTATTATTTAGTAAAAAATGAAATTAACAATAAAATTTATAATATTTGTTAATTAATTTTAAAACTTTGAAAAAATAATTTTTGTAAAAACGTTGGATCATCCATTCATATATATATAATAATAATAATAAAATAGAATTTTTGAAGGTTTCACCCCATTCACATATAAAATGAAAACATTAACATTTCATTTAAACTTTTTTTTCACTAGGGAAATAAGGGTGTGAAACTCACCAATGCTTTCTCATTTTGGTGGATGGTATGGATGGTAAGGGCTATAGACCTAGGGACACAAAGTTTGCACTAGTTAGTGCTAAACGTCAACCCCACGGACACAAGGCTTGAGAGGGCTTGAACTCTCGCCCAATCTAGAGAGTATTTGCTATCTCATGGGGTATCTCATTAAAACTTTATGTGAAACAATGTTCTGAGCATCTACACTGTAAAAGTCACTCATGGATGGAACCAACCCTTAACATGGTTGGATTTTGAGGTGTCTTGAGGGGTTTAGAACCAATGACTTTCACTTACTCAGTGCCTTACCAATGCACTCCCTCATAGACTGCTCATGTAGAGAACATTGATATGGTTATACGTTAAATCTTTGAAAATTACATTGATATGGTTATAATTTAAATCTTGAAAGGTTAGAGTTTAATTTTAATGCGGTTATATATTAGAAATACAAATAAATAATATTAAAATCATGGAACACTATCTTTAATCATTTCAAACTTTAATTTAATTTCAAAAATATTTATTAATAACTTCTCTTGAAAATTATATACTTTTTATAATAAAAATAAATTTTATAATATATCAAGATGAAAAACAAGATTAAACAATTAATTTCAAAAGTATTTATTAATAACTTTTCTTGAAAATTGTACCTTTTTTATAATAAAAATAAATTTTATAATGATGATGATGATGATTAATGTCCACTAAAACCTAATTAATCTATCTTTAAGAGGATGAATGATTACTTATGATTTTTTAGTAAGATGAAAAACAAGACTAAACATATTGACCAAACAACATATTTAAGGTATCATAAAAGATTTAGTATTAGTTTCTCATTTCATTTTTATTTATCAATTTAATGAATTAAAAAAATGGACGATAAAATATTAAATTGAAAATTGAAAAAAACAAAAAAAAACTTTTTATCTATATAAATTTTGAAAATTTAAAAATATTTTAAATTAATATCACCTATTTTATTAATTTAATTCTTTTAATTCCCTGGATGGGGTGGCACGTGGTGCGATAATGTCACGCGGGAATGCACCAGGACGCGGACTTAATGCATCGACTGGCCATTACACCGCGGCCATTAACCTCGCATGAGTCTGCGCAGAACCATAGACAGGATGAGGCCCCTCGTGCAAGCGAAGGGTACCCCTCACCAGCGCATTAATGAGCAGCCTTTAATGGCGTTGATTATGGCAATTGATATGGTTTTAGCACTCATTTGTTTTGGCGACAAGTTGTTTCAGGAGGCTTCCGGCTCGTAGGTAAACCAACGTTGTAGCGACCTCTCTCTCGCCTCCCTGTCACAGGGACGGCACTCGGCACCCTCGCCTCTCCTCCGAAGCAATTCGATAGGCACCAGTGGCATTGAGACTCCTCACTGTACTCTCGCCATGCCACGCATTCGAGGGAGACCGCGTTGGGGAGCGGCCTCGTACGCAACAGCGTCGTGGCACAAACAGAAAGCGCAGTTCGAGGCAGCATTGGCGATAGTGGCAAGGCGAAGAAGGCGTAGACTACGCACGCCTCCCATGGCATACGTGGAGGAGGTTGTCCCGGAAGGAGGTCTGCCTAGTCTGCCCGCGAATTTGTTCATGGCATCGGAGAATTGGCACCCGAGTACGAGCTTCGACTCCTATAGCACACGACATCCATCACGTCAGGTGTTCGACCCTGCAACAGATAGCACAGCAGCTCCATACTCCCCCTGTTACATTCAAGAGGAAGCTCCCCCCGAGCCTACCGTCGATGTGGAGGCCACAGACCATGCTCGTCATGATTACAGGAAACCGACAGTAGAGACCAACGCCAGCGAGGACTTCATGGGAAGCAACCATTCAGACCAGCCACCTACAACCGACTGGGTTTGCCTCGACCTTGCTTTCGAGATACGAGAAAAGCTGGAGGATCAAATCTTCCGTCTAGGATGTATGGACCAGTGGCTCGACATGTTCTTTGCCGCCCACTCCAGAGCATCTTCAAAGAAGAAATGCCCAACCTGAGAAAGACCATACTCATTCCCGGCGAGGTGGAGACACTCCGAGGTCTAGAGCAAGCAGCTTGGCACAGAGGTCACACAATGCTTAAAAATTGGCTCTGGTTTTGGTGTTGTTGTTTCATTTCATGTTTTAGGATAGATAGATACCAGGTTATTTTAATGATAGCTAGCAGTTTTAGTTTTAAGTATGCAACTTTAAGTCCTGGTTTTCTGCGGGCAGGACGCCGCACAGTTAACTCTGTTAATTCTGACTACACTGCTCGCTATGTGACAAATGGACATGGATACCCAGCTGTCCTGGTTTCCTGCGCAGACAGGACAACTGGCATCATCTACAGTTTTGTATTTTGGCTATTTTGGATATAGTAATATAAAAGGTATCGCCCCTTTGTTATTTAAAAAAAAAAAAAAAGTTAATTCTTTTAATTATTAATAATTAAAAAATTTAATTTTTTTAATTATTAATAATTAAAAAATTAATCTACACATAATTTTAATATCATCAATTTTTTTTTAAATAAATAAATAAATCATATTTACTCATTTATAATAATAATTATTATTACTATTATTATTATTAATATATTCATTAATTTATTTGTAAAAAAATAAATAAATCATGTTCAATCATTTATAATAGTAATAATAATAATCATTATTATTATTATATTTATTTAGTAAAACAAATAATTAACAATAAAATTTATAATATTTTCCAATTAATTAATTAATTAAAATTTTGGAAAAAACATGCTTTATAAAAAAATAAAAAAACATGCTTTGTAAAAAAACTAAATCATCCATTCATATATAATAGAATAAAATTTGTGAAAATTATAGGGAGTTAGATACTAAATTGGTGTATAAAACTTTTTTGTTTATGAGATAAGAAATCTTGTCCTAACAACCATTTAAGAATTTAAAAAGATGTACATATTTTACCACTTTAGTTTAAACCAACAAACTCATAAGAAAAAAAACAAAAAAAATCCAAAAGTAAGAAATCAGATCATCTAACTTTCTCGAAAAGTTGGACCATTCACATATACGAAGAATATTCAAAAGAAGTTTGCCGAAAAGTTGTAAGATTCCTTGGAAAAGGATATTGATTTGTCATTTATATGACGACTGTGAATGAATACCAACTCATTTGTTTTATATGGCAACTATGAATGAATGCCAACTGATTATGACTGACATGAAGGTAGAAAAGTCCATCCTATAAAGACAACTCTTTCTACGATTTGCGCTCAACATTGTGAAAATTCCAGGTCCTATCAAATTGCCTTCAGGGTCTGTCTTTGAACACAGACAGGCTCTAAGTTTCACTATCTTCTTAATTAGTTTTTTGTTTTTTTATAACAACAAATAGTCCAAATACTTTCAAGATGATTTGTTATGGTTATGTTCTCAATTTGGGTGCTCTAGCATGTCATTTTTGTCATAGAAAATTAGTACATGCAACTCAAATAAACATAACACACCTAATACATCGTTTACTATTGAATATGAACAGATCTAAGAACTAATATCATGCATTTGTAGACACAGGTATTTTTGGTCAACATGACCCTGGACAACCCGCCCCTGGGGGGAAAGCTAGTTTAGAATATGTATGTATATATGAGGAAAGCAGATGAAGGGTTACAGTAAACACAATACAAGATAGAACCTGATACAATAGCAACTCCAATTGAGCTAATATACAAGCTCAAATCCAACAAATGCACCCCAGAGTGGTGTGCCCCTAATGCAAATAGCCAGAACCAATGAATCCGCTCCAACTACCAACTATGAGCTCATATATGAAAATCTCTCCACAGGAATGGAGCTTCAATAGATTTTCTCACTCTGCAACTGACCTCACTGCAATATGATGGCTAGATATCCTACCAAGCATGAATCAAGCTCCTCAGCTAATGCGCCCCTCTCAGAAGTAGAATAGCTCCAGTAAATAATCAAGGCAAGAAGCTCCAAGCCTCCATGAATGAAAGAAAGTGACCTCCATCAATCTTCCTCACAAAACTGACCTCATCTCCATAGCTCAAGTGATCCTCTCTCAACAAGCAAAACACTAATTCAAGAATGCACCCCTCTTAGACATCAATTAGGAAACCTAAGAAATGAATGGTGGAGATCCATATAATCAATGGTTGAGATATCCTCATTCATCCCTAAATCATAAACCCACTTTGGGTTAAGTTTCCTAAGTCCACTTATGTTTCCAAATTCACATGTTTATGAAGTAATAATCACTTTATGCCAAAAGTGACCAAATTTCACTTTAACCAAAGTCAAAGTGAAAATAGACAAAAGTACAAGGTACAAAGTGTCCTGTCCTTCCCTCATATGCTAAGGAGGTCAAAATCACATGGGGAACACCTCCCAAGGTACAAATCTCAAAACTCCCTCTTACCGAGAAAGGTGTTCCTCACCAAGCCCATCTTGTCTCTGAAGAAGACATGCTTGCCCCCTGGCAAGGCCTTGGTGAGAATATTTGCTACCTGATCATCTTTAGATATATACTGCAACTGAACTGCCTCTCTCTGAACCCAGTCACGAATGAAGTGGTACCTTATCCCAATATGCTTCGATTGGTCATGAAACATTGGATTCTCAGAGAGTTTTATGCAAATCTGATTATCACAGTGAATGGCAGTCGAAGACATCTCCTAACCGAATAAACCAACCAACATCTTGCGAAGCCAAATGGCCTCACAACTAGCCTGACTGGTTGCCATATACTCTGCCTCAGCCGAACTCAAAGCAACTGAATTCTACTTCTAGCTGAACCAGGAAACAAATCCCAACCCCAAACTGAAGCAACACCCTGAGGTGCTTTTCCTGTCCGCAGCACATCTTGCCCAGTCTGAATCTATGTAGCCAACCGAATTGTCACCATATCCCCTGACATAGTCTAGTCCAAAGTCCATTGTCCCAACAACATATCTCAAGACATGTTTTGCCCCAACCATGTGAACACTCCTTGGCTCAACCATGTACCGACTTAGTGTGTTCACGACAAAACATATATCTGGTCTAGTGTTAACTAGATACATAAGTGAATCAATAAACTGCTTGTATATTATGGAATCCACCAACTGGCTATCTGAAACACTAATCTTCTTCTAGTTGATGATCATAGGTGTAGACATGGGTCTGCATTCCTCCATCTGAAATCTGCTCAAAATATCTGCAGAATACTTCCCCTGCCTGAGAAATATGTGACCCTCCTCTTGCCATACCTCCATACCCAGAAAGTAGTGCATCAATCCGATATCAGTCATCTCAAACTCTGATGCAAGTCCCAAATTGCACTCAAGTATGAGATCCTCGGTTCCAGTAATCAATAAACCATCCACATACAAAATGAGAATGAGCGTGTCGTCACCCCTAATGATGAAATAGAGGTTTGGATCAACATTGCTCTTCTCGAAGCTGATTTGAAGCAAATAAGTATCAATCCATGAATACCAAGCTCGGGGAGCTTTCTTTAGTCCATATAGTGCCTTTCTCAGAACGCACACGTGAGTCTCCCTGTCACTCACCTCAAAACTCTGTGGCTGCTCTATGTACACCTCCTCCTCAATAAAGCCATTCAAAAATGCGGTTTTCACATCCATCTGATGAATGTGCCAACCCATCTCTACTGCTATGGAAATGATAGTCCTGATAGAAGTGTATCTCGCAACTGGTATGAAGGTCTCATCATAGTTGACTCCCTCAATCTGTGAGAAGCCTTGTTCCATAAAATGGGCCTTGTGTTTCTCGACGCTGCCATCTCCAACAATCTTGGTCTTGTAAAACCACCTAGAAGTCACAACTGACTTCTCCACTAGCCTTGGAACAACGTCCCAGACATCATTGCGCACAATGGAGTCATACTCCTCGACCATGGCCTCTCTCCAGACTTGATGGTCCATATCCTGTGCAAAAGTCTATGGCTAAGTATCCCTGTTACTCATCATAAATGTTAAGTATGCTCCCAATCTGACTAGTGGCCTGGTCTCTCTAATATGGCTCTTGGGCTCCCCTACATTCTCCCTAGCCTCCTTCAGGGTCTCCTGAAACCATCTAGGTCTCCTCTTACCTGAAGTGGTCAACGGAGAAATAAGGTCTCTCTACCCAAGAGTAATGGCCTCAAGACTCGCCTCAACACTCTGCAATCCTGAAATATCTCCTCCCTCTGAAGTCTGTTCCCTATCTGACTGAACATGCTCTAACTGTGACCCTGAAGTTGTGCATGGTAACCCTATCACCCCTGATACTGGTGTATCTGATGACTGAGGCTGTGCTCCCTTTGATATTGCAACTAGCAAATCTGCATCATCCTCAACTCCAACTTTCGACTCAAGAGATCTCGCAAAATCCCTATCCTCCTCAAATCTTACATCTCTGCTCACCACCACTTTCCTAAGTGGAAAAATGTAGATATAATAGTCTTTTGACACCTTTGAGTATCCAACTAGAATCCCCTACTGGGCTGTGGGGTCTAGCTTTATCCTCCTTTCCAATGGGACATGAGAGAAATTCGAGCATCCAAAGATCCTGATATGCTCGACATCAGGCCTCCTATCAATGAAGGCCTCCTTAGGAATCATCTTCGCCAAAATCCTATTGGGTCTCATGTTCTGCAGATAAATTGCAGTAGCACATGCCTCTGCCCATAAATACAAAGGCAAAATCTGATCATGCAGCATGGATCTCGCTGCACCGGTAATGACCCGGTTCTTCCTCTCGGCAACCCTGTTCTGTTGGGGGTTGTAACGTACGATCATCTGTCTCCTGATTCCATGTTGTGCACAGAAGTATACAAATTGTCTCGAGGAATACTCTCCCCCATGATGCGACCACAAGACTTTGATCCTCTTTCTTGATTGGTTCTCCACAAGAGCCCCGAACTCTTGGAACTGTGTGAAGATCTCACTCTTGGCCTTCAGGAAATAGATCCAAGTATTCCTTGAGTAGTCGTCAATAAATGTGACATAATACTCACAACCACTCAAGGACTTCCGCGACATGGGCCCACACACATCTATGTGTACTAAATCCAGTATCCTAGCTGACCTGCTTTCACTGCTGGGGAACGATGCCTTGGAAAAATTTCCAAGCACACACCCTTTGCAAACATCCTGATGCTCTATGCTGATTTGTGGCACTCTGGTCACAACCTCTCTCATCCCTCCAAGAGCCCCATGATGTAGGTGGGCCATCCTGCGATGCCATAACTCACACAACTAGCCACCAAGGCACAAAGTCGATGAAAAATTAATATGTACAGATCCCCATATCTCACTCCAATCACCTATCTTGAGTCTAGTGAAGACCCTCGAGGATGAATCAGTACCTCGGTGCCTCTGAATGTAACCTCAAGACATCTATCCTAGAGGGTGGAAACTGAAATCAATTTCTTCTTCATCCCAGGGACAAAAATAACATCAGTAAATGATATAGGTGGCAATATCACTCTCCTAAAAGAAACTGTGCCAATCCCAACAACTATGACCACTCTTTCATCTCCAAGAGAAATATCTATCCTGACCTCAGGGCCTCTAAGATCAGAAAAATGCTCTCAAACTCCAGTCATATGGCTCGATGCCCTGCTATCAATATACCAGATACATGGTGATGACTCAACTGAACTACAACATACATGAAAAGCACAGTCTCTCTGAAACTATGTCTGAAAGTCTGCCTCCTCTGTTGTAGCTCTTGTGCCACCCTTCTTCTTCTTCCTGTTCGGACACTCTCCAACATAGTGCCCGAACTTCTTACAAACAAAGAACTTCACTTTGCTCATATGTCTACCCTGACTACTGCCTTGACCACTGCTACTCTCTCCTCCTCAACTCCTCTGTGGTTGGCCCCCAGACTTGGGACCTTACCGACCACCTTGGTCGTCCTTCTTCTTGCCCTTTTACAAAAGAGAAAGATCCTCCTCACCCTGACCACTCTACTGTTGTTGTTGTTGCCTCTATCCAGAAGCCTCTGATGCTAATATGATCTCCTCCTAGATGAAGTCATCCCACATACTCTCCCATGTAGGCATGACCTCTCTGACAACTATGCCACGTACAAATGGACCCCACAGTTTGGTGAAGCTATTCCAAGCTTGCCTCACCAAAGAGTTAGGGTCAACAACCTCACCGACGACTCCAAGCTCGTCTCTTATTTGAGTGTATCTACCAAGGAATGAAGTTACCAACTCATCCTTGAGCATGTGAATGCCCCTGAGTCGATCATGGAGAACGATCTTACGATTCTCATTGGAGCTCTCATATAGCTTGCATAAAGATGACTACATCTCGTATGCATGAGCCTTCGTTGTCAAATGGGGTATACTGTGATCCCAGACTACGTCACAAATAGTCATCTTCGCTTTGTTGTTCCTTTTCCTGAACTCTTCCACCAAGAAGGGAGAAGTGATAGGAATGGGGGGAACAACTGCCTCGACTATATCCCATAGCTCGAGGTCCTCCAAGACGAAGACCATCCTCGCCTTCCAAGGTGACCAACTACTAGTCCCAGCTAGCATGTCCTCAACTCACATCTGATATGCTGACATCTCTTCCAATCTGCAATCCCCAACTGATGCTCACAGTCTCTCTGAAACTATGTCTGAAATTCTGCCTCCTCTGTTGTAGCTCTTGTGCCACCCTTCTTCTTCTTCCCGTTCGACACTCTCCAACATAGTGCTTGAACTTCTTACAAACAAAGCACTTCACTTTGCTCATATGTCTACCCTGACCACTGCCTTGACCACTGCTTCTCTCTCCTCCTCAACTCCTCCGTGGTTGGCCCCCAGACTTGGGACCTTACCGACCACCTCGGTCGTCCTTCTTCTTTCCCTTTTACGAAAGAGAAAGATCCTCCTCACCCTGACCACTTTGCTGTTGTTGCTGCTGCTGCCTCTATCCAGAAGCCTCTGATGCTAATATGATCTTCTCCTAGATGAAGTCATCCCACATCCTCTCCCATGTAGGCATGACCTCTCTAACAGTTATGCCATGTTCAAATGGACCCCACAGTTTGGTGAAGCTATTCAAAGCTTGCCTTACCAAAGAGTTAGGGTCAACAACCTCACTGACGACTCCAAGCTTGTCTCTGATCTGAGTGTATCTACCAAGGAATGAAGTTACTGACTCATCCTTGAGCATGTGAATGCCCCTGAGTCGATCATGAAGAATGATCTTACGATTCTCATTGGATCTCTCATATAGCTTGCATAAAGATGACCACCTCTCGTATGCATGAGCCTTCCCCATCAAATGGGGTATACTATGATCCCGGACAACGTCACAAATAGTCATCTTCACTTTGTTGTTCCTTTTCCTAAACTCTTCCAGCAAGAAGGGAGAAGTGACAGGAATGGGGGGAACAATTGCCTCAACTATATCCCATAGCTCGAGGTCCTCCAAGACGAAGACCATCCTCGTCTTCCAAGGTGACCAATTGCTAGTCCTAGCTAGCATGTCCTCAACTCGCATCTGAGATGCTGACATCTCTACCAATCTGCAATCCCCAACTGATGCTCACACTGCCAACGAAAACACTGTCTCACTCCTATCAAGACAGGTGTGAAAAAAGACAATGTAATATGACCTCACTCCCAACAAAATGGGTGTGAAAAGAGGTCACACAAAAAATCAACCTCTCTCCTACTGTGTAGGTGTGAAAAGAGACTGATCTCCAGGTGTCCAAACTGCCCAACAACTCTCTGAAAAATTCTTCCCTCTAACAACCACTAAATGAGTCAATGGCTGTGCTCAAAATCTACTAGAAAGAAGTATATGACAACCGCTCAAAATGCTGTCCCAACTGTCCAAAAAATCAGCCAATGAAGCTCTGATACCATGTGAAAATTCCAAGTCCTATCGACTTGCCTTCTGGGTATGTCTTTGACCACAAAGAGGCTCTAAGATTCACTGTCTTCTTAATTAGTTTTCTGTTGTTTTATAATAGCAAAAAGTCCAAGCTAATTTGTTACTTTCAAGCTAATTTGTTACGGTTATGTTCTCAATTTGGGTGCTCTAGCATGTCGTTTTTGTCACAGAAAATTAGTACATGCAACTCAAATAAACATAACACACCTAATACATTGTTTACTATTGAATATGAATAGATCTACGAACTAATATCATGCATTTGTAGGCACAGGTATTTTTGGTCAACATGACCCTGCAAACNTTAGAATATGTATGTATATATGAGGAAAGCAGATGAAGGGTTACAATAAACACAATACAGGATAGAACTTGATACAATATCAACTCTAACTGAGTTGATATACAAGCTCAAATCCAACAAATGCGCCCCAGAATGGTGCGCCTCTCATGCAAATTGCCAAAACCACTGAATCTGCTCCAACTGCCAACTGTGAGCTTAGATCTGAAAACCCCTCCACAGGAATGAAGCTCCACTAGATGTCCTCACTCTGCAATTGACCTCGCTGCAATCTGATGGCTAGATATCCTACCAGGCACGAATCAAGCTTCTCAGCTAATGCGCCCCTCTCAGAAGTAGAATAGCTCGAGTAATTAATCAAGGCAAGAAGCTCCAAGCCTCCATGAATGAAAGCAAGCGATCTCCCTCAAGCTTCCTCACAAAATTGACATCATCTCCATAGCTCAAGTGCTCCTCTCTAAACAAGCAAAACACCAAGTGAAGAATGCGCCCCTCATAGACATCAATTAAGAAACCTAGGAAATGAATGGTGGAGATTCATCTAATCAATGGTTGAGATCTCTTCATTCATCCCTAAATCATAAATCCACTTTGGGTTAAGTTTCCTAAGTCCACTTATGTCTCCAAAAGTGACCAAATTTCACTTTAACCAAAGTCAAAGCGAAAATAGATAAAATTATAGTTTTAATATAATTATATATTAAATCTTGTGGATATAATTTTGACGTTTCAACGCTCTTAAAAAGACGACCACTAAGTATACTTTGTTATTCATTAACCTTTGTTTATTAGCGGTATCACGAGCGTTCAAATCTACTGTTCCTCCCAACTAATGTTCAAATCTACAATTCCTCCCAACTAATGTATATAAGACAACGCAGGGCTACTTCTGGGCCAGCGATCCCAATATCATCTGCCTTCTCATTTTGTGAGAGAGAAATTAGGTCTGTCTTTAATTGGGTCTGTGCCTCCTTCATGGCGGAATCGAATCCAAATGCAACAGCCGAAGAGGGAGGTCAGGTGGTATTGTTTAACGCTACCCGACATGAGCATGAGCTCTTGCTGTTTGAGGGCCTTCCGGCCTACACATGCAGCGGATGCAAAGAAAAAGGGGCCAACATCGGTTACAAGTGTAACATTAATTCTGATTCTTTGTCCTCATCCTGCAGGAATTTCACTCTGCATGAGCTTTGCGCTACCCTTCCTGATGCCTACCAACACCCGTTTCGCAGCGATGTGAGCTTTAAATTTCGTCCCAAAACTATTCTCCGTCATCGCTGTAACGCCTGCTGGGATGTGGTGAAAGGTTATGTGTTCGAAACCGAAAGGCATCACTTAAGGCATGAGTTAAGACTTCATCCCTTGTGTATGGCGCTCCCTAAAATACTCGACTACAGTGGGCACGCAAATCACAAACTCAAATTTGTGACAGGTGATTTAAAGGGGAAAAAATACGCTTGTAGTGCCTGCGATAGTCAGATCGATTCCGGTGGCTGGAGATATCGGTGCGAGGAAGTGGCGTGTAAGGTTTAAGTGGACCTGAGCTGTGCCAAAATAGACATTTTTGGACTCTCAGACCATGGTATTGAGAGAGTTGCACCCGTCAGTCGCAGCAGATCTCGTCCCCTGGCTACTTTCGCTAACTCCTTCATGAATGGAGTAGTATCTGCCCTGGCTGACTGATGAAATGAATAACATTTTTTTTTGTTTTTATGCCCATGACCAGATCTCGGACCTGGACAAGACTTTAGTGTTTTGTTGGTGATTTTAGGATTCCGATTCTGAATATCTCTGTATCACCGTGTTACATCCGCTCCGCTTATTAAAGATACTATTTTCAGTTGTGGTTTTCTGTTCTTTAATCACGAATCATGTGTTGGATTGGCCATTACGTGGGATGTAATATTGGTAACACCGCCTGCATTAACTTTGCAATTATGATCTGTCATAGGTTCACTGCTGCCATAGCTGTAACAGGTTCAATAGGTTCACCGCCATTGCTGTATATTCAGTGCTCAACTCGACACACTTCTGCTGGCAGCTCTTTCGCTTTTTTGACAAATCTGCTGCCATAAATGTAGCCTTGTTAACCGAGCTCTTCGTGCTCTGGTGAAAAGTTTGTTGTAAGAAATGCAGAAATGAAGTTTTTGCTAACTGATCTCTTCGTTCTTTCTGGACAAGTTTGTTGTAGGAAATGCAGCCTTGCTAACTAGATCCCGTTCTTTGCTTCTCTGTTGTAGAAAGATAGGCCAAATCTTTTATCTTGTTTTGTTGCAGGTAAACTATTCCAGGTAGGCATAGGGGTTCAACCTCACACAATTATGTGTATATTTGTTGTAGGAAATGCACCCTTGCTAATTAGATTCAGTTCTTTGCTTCTCATGTTGTAGAAAGAGAAGCCAAATCTTTATATTTTCTTTTGTTGCAGGTAAAATATTTCACATAGATATAGGGATTCAATCTTATACAATTATGTCTATATATGAGGATGGGAAAGATTAATAGAGAAAATATATAAATAAATATTAATAAAAAAATATATTATATATTTTCTTTATTAATACCCATCCTCATTTATATTATGCATCATATATTATATATGGCTTTTAGCACTCTCTGAAAAATGGTTTCCGTTTGCGATTCAGTAGATCAGGGAGTCTTCTATTTTAAAATTTGAGTCGTCAAATGGTCAAATGGTGTGTCCTTTGAAGAACGTTTCCTTGGTTATTAATGCGCATCCTACCCCTAACGGAGCCTCTGTCATGTCCACTATTAAACTAGGTGGCCCTCAGCAGCAGTTTCTTTGGAATGACTCAAATAACATGTCCAAAACCTTGGATAAAAATGCCCAGAAAGTATTGGAGGCTTCGACACATTGGAATCCAATTCAAAGGCTAGCAGTTAAGGTTTTGAATGCTACTGAAAGCACTTTCATTGTACCTTTAGAAAAAACTCATCCTTTTCCCAAGACAGTCGATCGCCAGGTTGAAATCTCGGGCAATTTCACACTAGTTAGCGAGTGTCCTGTAAAGCACGAATTGCAAGTAGTGGGCCGAATTCCTGGATTTATGGAAGGCGTTTATGTACGCAACGGAGTGAATCCGAGGTTTGAGCCTTCTGTCGGCCATCATCTCTTTGATGGAGATGGCATGATACACGCAGTTGGCTTGAAATAAGGCACGCCTAGCTACTGCTGCATATACATGATGCATCATTTTCTGAAATTTAGTTGTTTTTGAAAATCCGTTTATATTTTTTAATTTTCATGAGAATTTATATCATATTATTGTACATAAAAATAATTATATAAAATAAACATTTAAGTTTGATAAGAGTAAAATAAGGTTCTTTCATAAAACTTCAAATCACATAAATTGTTATTTTGCATATAAATAATAAATAAACATTTAAGTTTTATAAGATGAAAATAAGGGATTTTCAATAAACCTTCAAATCACACAAATTGTTATAGATAACTTTGATTTATAACATTGACATCAATTTGTTTTCATTGTGAGGGATTTTCAATAAACCTTCAAATCACACAAATTGTTATAGATAACTTTGATTACTAGCATTGACATCAATTTGTTTTCATTGTGAATCATGAATATTTTTTGGTATTAAAAATCAACACATGATAAAGATAAATGATAAATAGTAGAATTTTTTTGGTAATTATAATTTGTTTTTAGGTCATTGCATATTTAAAAAAAAAAAATTAAACAAAATTTAATGGCATTTTGAGGTAACATGATTTATGAATCTATCAATTCATTGGAATTTAGTGATGATTTATGAATCTATCAATTCATTAGAATTTATTGATAAGTTAGAGATTGCATCAATTCATTGGAATTTAGTGATAAATTAAAGATTAATATAACATAACATTATAAGATTGATAAGCAGAAAAAGTAGAATATCATATATTTCATTTTTTTATTATATTAAAAACATTTTACAGAAAATTACATAGAATAAATAAAAAAATGAAAAAAAAATAAAATATAAATTTTTAAAGTTATAATTAGAATTATTTAATTATATTAAAAGCATTTTAAACCAAAAAAAAAATGAATAACATGAATAAAAAAAACTAGACATAAAATAACTATAAATTTTTAAAGTTATAATTATAAGCATTATATACTATAAATTTTTTAAGTTATAATTATAAGTATTATATATATATTGATTTTGGAACAATTTACAATAATGAATAGATCAATATAAAACAATATATGTTTTGAAAGTTAAAGTCATAACTACCTGATAGATTTTTTAGTTTACAATAATAAAAAAGTGAATATAATAAACACAACAATCAACAATACAAAGGTGACTATAATGAATAGAACAATTTATAGAATGAAAAAAAAAATTGAAAACTAAGATCAAACATGTTAGATAGATATAATTTATGATTGTATTATTGTAATAATTGCAATTATTCAAAGTGTTCAAATAAATGGAAGGTTAACTTGCAATTAATCATTTATTAAAACAAGTAATTCTTGTAACAAGGTTAGGTATAATATATAGTGTTTTTCTTTCTTGGTTTCACAAAAAGGAAGAGTATCATAAATTAGGAGACAAAATTCCAAGATTATTGTTATGATGATCAACAAATGTTGATACATGATTATTTATTTGTGGAATTGCAAAATTTGAAAACATAAACTAGTCTATAATAGTGTTACTGGGTCTATTTTGTTTCATTTCTATAAGAAGAATGTCTAATGTTAGTATGAGCAAGTCAAACAAGCAATGGAAAAATTTCTTGAAGTAACGACTTTCACAAGGTGCATTTTAGTATCCCTTTTCTACAATTGCATTCATGCCATGGGCATGAGCTATGTATGTTTGAGGGTTTGCTGTCCTACACATGCAAAATGTGTAGTATTGTAGTGCCCCATTTGTTCCTACTTGTTTTTCATAATAGATATTGATGACGATGATGATCAGGGTTAACATCTATTGGGACCAATATTGGTCTATCGTACCTTAAAAAAAGTTGGAGATTACTTGGATTTATTTAAAATGTTATTTCGATGCTTGAAAATCATTAAGAGAAGCGTTCCTAGAGCAATAAAATTTTGATAACTTAGAAGGTTAGGAAAGTCAATATTGTGATAAATATTTTTAAATTGAGATCTAATTTGGGTATATGTATGGAACTCTCAGAGAAAGTGTTTTTCATCTTCAACCCTCTTGGTGTCACAAAGGTGATAGATTATTTCCCACCTTGGTGTTTTGGGGATTGTGCAATGTCCAGTTTCACTATGGAACTCGTGAGAATTAGTTCTTATTTTAGCAATGTTGATTCTCTTCTTTAATCTAGTCAAAACATAGAGATACTTTTAATCCTCAAGATTGTGGTTAACCATCTCCTTGTGATATCTTTATTTTTTTTTATCCTCTAATTATTTATCACACAATAGGTTCTTTTTAAGTTTATCTTGTACAATATTTTGAATATTACCAATATTCTCCAAAATACCTTCATCTTTTATTCCCCAATGATTTAACTAAGACTTGGAATCATTATGTCATCTCCACGTGAGCCATTGGTGATTTTAGCTAGAGTCTGAAGCAATTTTGAGAGCCTCTTTTCATCCATGTTTTTTTTTAATGTTCTTGTACATTAATTACATAATCATAGTTGTGCTTTCAATGGGGGAAAGGCTCACTTCTATATAGAGGATAAGATATGGTGTATTGCCTTTACTTTTGAGATTATAATTTATAAATTTCTTTTGGATCTGCTCTATCTTTCTCTAGGATTCTCAAGATATACTGCATCCCTAAACATCACATCCATACAATATATAAGGAGTGACAAGAGTATAAAATATGATCTTTTTCTTATCCCATAGCCAAAGGTCTACTAATTTACAATTATTTTCAAGCACATTATAAGATTTCCACCCTCCATTTATCCTTTTATGAATACTATAGTTCCAATTGAGTTTGTGATGAATATGAATTCAAATATGCTTGTACTAAGGCACTTCCGCCAAGATATTGTTGTGATATAAAAGGGTATTGTAGGTGATCTTGTTGGATTTAATGATCGTAATATTCATTTTGTTAGTGTTCACAGTCATACATGTATTACAGTATAAGTCTGTGAGGATTCTAAGCTCCTTACCAAGGTCATAGGAATTAGTTTCCATAAGAACAATATCATTGGCATAGAGAAGAAGGACGATGACTATAGTAGCAAGATTCGGTAAAACAATGATCCAAGAGGATATCGGTGGCCACCCACCTTTTCCAACTGGCTCAAAATAGTTTTCTAGCAATTTTGGCAATTTACTATTTTTTGGATTTTTAACTTTCGGGGCTATTTTGAGGGCCCAAATGAAGGTTTTTCGAGATCAAGATTATCAATAATATCCAAAGGAATTATTGAGCCTGAAAAATGAATCTCCTCGATGATACCTTTCCAACGGGCTATCATATGCCTAAAACGGAGATCATATGCAAAAGTTACGACCCCAAGAAGTTGATGTACTAACTTACCCAAACGGGGCCCACATGACTTTTGGTGCTTCATCTCATAGGGTTAGGTTTTTTTATTTGTAGGGTTTTTTGAATTCCTATTTATTGTAAAAAGGCCTTTACAGCCTCATTGTAATCATCTTCTTGTGAATGCGAGTAACCATCA
This sequence comes from Picea engelmannii, assembly GCA_009831015.1. Taxonomy (NCBI): domain Eukaryota; kingdom Viridiplantae; phylum Streptophyta; class Pinopsida; order Pinales; family Pinaceae; genus Picea; species Picea engelmannii. Next base: position 633,309 of record ML786707.1, on the reverse strand, counting down.
CATCTCTTCTCAGAGATAAGATGCCACCATTCTAGCAAGTCTTTCACTCTGTGTTTTTACAGTCTCTATACATTTCTTTGATTAATAGAAATCATGTATTACAGTATATCTATGTTTATGGTTGCATATCTGATACATTTCTATTATATGATTGACTATCTGTGATATATTTGTGCATTTATTTATTATATCTCCGCTCTCATTTCATGCCGAAAATAATTTGGATCAAACAAAACCTTCCACTTCAAAACAATCCTCTAACTTGTCAATGTAAATGCCAAAAAGGGTAGGGGATAGGGGACAACCTTGCTTGACTCCTATGTTGCAGTTAATTTCTTTTGAACAACCCTTAGTGATCATAATCTTGGAAATAATTTTCTCATAAAATCTTACTACAATGGCTCTCATCCGAGGGGGAACTTTTATATCTCCTAACTTATTCGAAAGGTTGGTCCTAGGCACAATGTCAAATGATTTCCTAAATTCAATGTTAAAAAAAATGAGATTGGTTTTTATGTTGTGACACTCCTTTGTAATTATCCTAAGCATGATAAGGCAGTCCACATTTGGATGATAACCCATAAAACCGACTTGACCTTTAACTCTTTCTTTGTGGCTTTCTAGCCACATGATTATCTTCTTTTGCAAAACACTTCCATATAGATTGGATAAAATGGGGCTAATCATAATGGTCCTATAATTATAGGGATTGCTTTTATCCCCACTTTTAAAAATAGGTACACTGAGGATTTAAGTCCAAGATTTAGGGAAGCCCTGCTTGACTACTAAATTCAAGACTTTGTGTATGTGAGGGATCAGAACAAGCCCTCCATTTCTTAATGTTTCATCTAGGTATCCCTCTATGTCCTTAGATTTCCCATTTGCAAGTCTCTTAACCCCAAAATTTATGTCTTCTATAGAAAAAACAACATCTTCTGTAGAAACTTTTGGAATTTTGTTCAAGACATTACTAGATTCATAAAGATTTTTAAGGAAGTAATTCCAGTGTATCACGGGAATCAAAGCATTTTCTTTATTTTTATGAGTCATGATTTTCCTCCATTTCTTTTTTTGAATCTCGCTTAGGAAGGTGCAACAGATGCTCTTGCTTTCTATTTATGTAGTTCCTTTTCTCCTTTTAATTAGAGTTTTGTATCTATTAATATTATCATATTTGAAGGACTCGTTAGAGGCATCCCTAATAGATTTTATAGCAATTTTACACTGATTATCATACCAAGGGTTGGAAATTCTATTATTATTTATACACAAAACTTCGATAGATAAAAAAAAATTATGGAGGTAGAGAGGATTGTTGTAAAAATTTGATAGTTGTCTTCAATATTGATTTTATATGCTAGAATATTTAATTTGGTGTTTAAGTCCTTTAAGAAGAGATCAACTTTTTTTTCTTTTCAAAAAGTAAATGCCTTTGGTTACCAAATATATATTCAAGGGGTTTTTCTGCATGATGAAGTTTAGAGTCAGGGTTAAAGGTCTATGATCATATTTAGGCTCATGGTTGTTTAAAAGGTCAAAATTTACTATTTGATTCTAAATATGGATATTTAATATCAGATAATCCATAATACTACTACCCTTCCCAAGGATAAAACTCATCTAGTTATATTTCAGCCACTTCATTAGACCATTGCTAATGATTAGACATTGAAAACTACAAGGCTTGATTAGTTTATCTCCATATAAATTCTCAATCAAGTCTTATAAATTTCTCTTGTATATATTAGCTAAAAGAAGGTCGTCGTCTAGTCATAGAGGATTAGGGTTGGAATCATCACTTAAGATAATAGCTTGATTAGTTGCACTTCTAGAATTAAAGCCACCCAGCATGAGGATATTACCTTCATTTCATAGAATGTAAACATCTTGTTCTAAGATTTTACAGGGACACTTTTTATCTAGATTGTTTTTTGTATAAAAGGTAGAATTAGTAGGAGAAAAATAACAAATTGCTATATACATAATCTTAGCATTGATATCTAAAATCTCCATCCAAATGAACTAACTAAGAGGGCTTTTTTTATGAAGATGAATGTGAGGAGAAATGTATGTTCTTGTTTAACAAGCTATGCCTCCAACCCCTCTATGAGAGAATTTTTTGTTCGATACTAACCACAATATAAATCCATATATGTTAGGGACCTTATATTCCTCATGCTCCCACATTTCTACCAAAACTTTAATATGAATTTCACTTGGGATCCAACTTAACATAGGCCCTTTGTTTGAGGAAAAGCCCTCATAGTTCTAAGAAAGGATTCAAAGTGTCTCAAATTTATATCTATTGTTATCCTTTTGGTCTATGTACCTAATACTTTTTGGTTCCTAATTATTGTCCATTTTCCTTTCTTTCTGGATTCCTTTACCTTTTGAACCTCCTTCTTTAATTTATATCAATCTTATAGAAAGATGTATTCATTTATAAATATTTCATATTATTTTAAGCTGAAAGTTTTACTAAGTATGTCATATTTATGATAATTAGAGATTACCATAACCCTAATCAACACATCATTATGTTCAATTATATCGAGGAATTTGTTTATCTAGATGACCTATTTTATTGACTTGTACTTTCATGATGGATCATTTAAATGTTTATATGATGACATGGATGAATTATAGGTGCCCTGATATGATGTAGCTAATGTTTTAAAATCTTACGATTATGACACATTAAAATGAAAATGTCGGACACATTTATTTGCAGATGTTGCTGACAATTTTCCTAATATGACAAGAAACCACATGTACCCTAGAGCATTATGTCATTAGTGTTATCTTTTGATTTTGATTATCAATTATTTTATGCATTCATTATAGTATGTGCAGGAATAAAGAACATGTTTTCCAATCAATCCACATATGGGTAATGTGGTTGTATAGAAGTGTACAACATACCAACAGAAGAGGAGGAAAAACATTCCAATTTCCACCTACTAACACTCCTTTTTCGTGACCTAGGTTGAAAAGCTAGGCACACTTTACTTGGATGTTTCATGTTGTCATGAGGGTAGGACACATATTCGGTCACTTGCAAGGTTTGTATAAGGGACACACAATAAATTCATAACCTTATTATTCAATGACCAAAAGTCTCTCAACAATCTTGTAGATTTTGTGGTTTTAAACTAGCAATCGAAATGGTTCTTTCGATACATTTTGTATGATGTGAGAGACCTCATGATGCAGTCCCCCTACCTCAGCAGGATTCTGCGACCTCTCGGTCTCTGGATCGATATTCTTCTGAGCCGAAATGGATCTTCAGGCTCCTGCTGGAACCCTTTGAATGAATCCACAGGTCCCTTTGTCCTCTGGCACATGTCTAGAGAAAATCTACCCACGCACCCCTTTTTGACACTCTTCTCTATTTTGAACCAACACACACCTCGGTGTTGAATCCTTTCCAACTAGCCCCTTCTTATCTGGTGACCTAAGGCTATGATCCAAGGCGTAAACAACACACCTTTCACGTTTCAGGGTTTTGGGACTCCTGCATGCGAGCTCTAAACCTTTCGCGTTTCGGGGTTTTGGGGCTCTTGCATGACAGTTGTCCCAGGCTCCTTGTCCTTCAAATCCCTAGTTGTTGAAATGCTGAAATATCGTGGATCGGGACTTCACAAGTCAAGCGTCCCATCCCTTTGTCCTTCGAATCCCTGATTACCAAAATGATGAAAAGGGATTAACGGCTCTGGATCCTCCCTTAGCCTCCGTCTACGTGACCACCACTATGTGACAATGCGCTTAATGTCAAAGCGTTACCGGATTTCACGATTTGGGGAATTGTGATGCAAGTGTTCCTCCTGTTCTCTGTCTTTCAAAATGTTGAAACCTGAAATAGGGCCTAACAACTCCTTAGCTTCTCCCTTAAGTTGTTTTTCATACGACCGATCGTGTGACCTGGTGCTATTCCTCCAAATGATTTTGGGGTTTCACAATTCACGATTTCGTGATTTCGGCTGCAAACAATTCTAGTTCCTTCGAACTCAGGGATCCCGAAATGCCAAAATCTCCCCCTTGAGAGATCAACGGCCCAGATTCCTCTTGAACCGACAAACATGATCCCACTTGATTGATGACCCACAACCTTTCGGGATTTTCCCTGAACCTTGACCACTCAAAATGTGTCTTCCCTGATGAATGATGTCGATCGTTTCACAATTTCATGAGCCAAGACTTCTTGTCTCACGACTCCTTCTCCTCTAACTCCCGGTGTCAAAATCCCCGATGGGCTTGGATATTTAACACCTGTCCTCCAAAATGGACGGTCCTGATGCTTTCGGGATTTGACAAGTCCTCCTCCTTCTATTGTTACAAGGTTTAAACCTCTCACACCTTTTTTGGATCTGACTACTCACGACAAATCGACACTGCTCCCTCGAAGTTTTTGTCATTCGTTCTACCCTTCTGTGTGACTTTCCAGGGATTAAACCACTCACACCTTCTTGCAGATCCAATGACTATCGGTCCTTAGTGATAGATCTGACGACCCAGATCCTTTTTCCTACACACCTCCAGGGACTAAACCCTATGCATGTATTTTTGATCCAACAGCTCTCAGGCCACTATGCCTCAGATCCAACGGTTGGCGTGATTCTGCAATCTTGGTGATTTCAGGTATGGGGTGAAGCCTCCTCTGCTCCTCCAACCTCTAATTCCTAAATGTGTGGATATCCAAGGGTTTAAACCACATGCGCCTTCGTCTAATCCAACGTTTGTTGGGTATTGGCGCTATATCTGACGGTTCAGATCTATCATCCTTGCGTGCTCTTCTCCTGCTGCCTGGACGTAGATTCAACGGTCCAGATCTTTCTTCCCAGTGTTTATCCAATGACAATTGTTCTCTTCCTCCTGATCTTTCTTAGATTTTTGACTTAGAATATTTTCTAAGTCTCGAAGGTCTCAACCTTCAACTCTTCCTCCTGCGATCCTAGTTCCTTTGGGTATCGTCTGCATTATAGAAACGTTGTCCCTTTTGAGCTTCATCCTGTTAGAGATTTACTCCTACACACACTTTGTGTTCGAGGATCTCATATAACTTATATTCGGGATGTTTTCTTGAAAAGAAAACTCCTTATGACCACCTGGCGTTCTCCTTCTCGATGCACACCTTGCAGAGCCTACAGAGTACTCAAAAATCCTATGAGTGTCTTCTCTTTGACAGTTCTCTTTTCTTAGAACTTGCAATAGAGTTCCCTAGTGAACTCTATGCACTCGCTCGATGCCCTCTTGTCAGAGCTCTATATAAGCTTCAATAGTTTTGTCTTCCCTCAACTCGAGATAGAGTTCCTTCTTGTGCACCCCTTGCACCTCTGCTAATGAAGGTTCAAAGCTGTGCCTCTTAAGATTTCCTGAGGTTCTCTCACCTCTGTCAACACACACCTTGCAGACTATGTGCACTCCTTGTACTCGGAAACTCCAAGACGGGAAGAAATTGAAACTTATGAAATACTTCACTAGTTATGCATTCAAAAAATGAAATGCATAAAAACACACAAACTCATACAGACAATTCATGGTAGGAAAAACTGCTCTTCTATTAATTCAGAAATGTCTATAAAGGTTTTTACAAAGGCTGGATTGTAACATGTCTCAACTCTCTCTCTCAAGACCTCTCTGCTCTAGTCTCTCCTCCTAACTCTCTACCTTGAGTCCTATTATCCTCTAACTTCCTAATTACATAATGAAGGCTCCCATGAGCTTATCCTCAACCATAGTCTCTGAGCTATTGCTATCACAGAGCGACTCCTACGACTACATTACATAAATGGATGCCCAGTCCTGACTATGTCCTGGGCTTGCTGTAGGAAACCATTAAAGGAAACCTCAACCACTACCTGTACAAAGGCGTGGTCTGTCATTAAAAGATTTACAACATTTATTGAAATTTCAAATTTCAAAATTGAGAGGGTTGCACCTCTCCCTTTCTCCATTAAATGCATGCTGGATGTGCTGGTTGGCTGGCATGCTATTGACATGGAGTGATTGTCTTGCATCATACTCCTTAGCTAGAAAAATCATGATCTCGTGATCATGAGCTCCTCTTCTCTAGCATTGAAATCCACCTGGATCCCAAAATTTCCTTTGGAGTTGTCCATCTACTCCTATGCTTCGTTGTTCTTGTTGTTGCTACCCTGTTGCTCTTGCAGGCTCCCTTCTACTCAGCTTCCCGTTGCTGGCAGTCTCTGCTACTGAACTCAACATCAGCTTTATGATATCTTCAATTACCTCATCCAGCTGCTCCAGTGGCTGGCTCTTTGTATACAGTCTTCTCTCCCGCACTTCTATATTCTCAATGGGAAGATCTGCTTGATCTCCCCTCCTATATTTATCTCTCTTTGTGGTACTAAGTGGCCACTCTTCTACATAACCGAGCTCTGTAGTCTCCTCACTAAACTGTTTCTCAGCTTCCTCGTGTGGCACTTCTTCTGCTAGGATTTCTCCTACTGGCATACTTCCAACTTCTTCCAGCATGGCTTGTCAGATCTGCAAACTTTGAACCATCACCCTCTTCTCTAGGGCTTCCAATTCTTCATACAGATTAGCAAAATCCATGATGTTTGCTTCCTCTTTTTTTGCAAACTCCAATGCTGCAGTCATTTCTATTTCAACTTCCTAGCTGAAAATTTTGAGCAACTCGGTTGAATTCTCTTCTTCTTCTCCTTGGGTAAACATCAGTGTCTGCTCCACTTCTTCCTCTTCCTTGACAGTCTCTGTTGAATGTCCTCCTTCTAATTTTTCATCTGCAACACATGCTCTTGCCTCAATTGGGATATCTGGTTGGAATACCCGAATTCCCCCATTCATCAGAACGCTCTTCTGATCCTCCTTCTGGATGGTGCAAGTTTTTAACTTGTCATCATCTTCATTCACATGGTCTGCAAAACCACATGAATCTTCACTTATCAACACTCCTTGTTGACTTGAACTCACTCCTGAGTCCCTGAGACTTTCAGACAATCTCACTTCTTTTCCCCTGCCCACTTGGAAATTTAGGAATTTTCTGTTGCCCACTTGGCAGTCTATGAGATCCAGTGATTCCATCTTATTTCCCACTTGGAAATATGAACTTTCACCACTACCCCCTTGGTAGTATGTGAGACCTTCTGCTAATCTCTTCCCATTGCCCACCTGGCAACTCGAAAGTTCACTTCTACCCACCTGGTCGTTTATGAGATCCTCTGCTAATCTCATACCATTGCCCACCTGGCAATATGAGTTTTCATTGATGTCCTCTTGACAGTCTATGAGATCCTCTAGTGATATCATTCCATTACCCACCTGGCAATTCAAAAATTCATCTCTACCCTCCTGGCAGTTTATGAGACCTAAAACTGATCTCTCTTCCTCATCACTGAGGGATTCTCCAACATATGGCTCACAGATGCAAACTAGCTCTGTGTCATTGAGTTTTTCAGCATACCTCAACCACTTCTTCAACTCTTGTTGTTGTTTCCTAGCCAACAACTTTTGAACAGGCCATTTGGCTTTCTTGTTCAAAGGCCATTCGTACCTCCAGTGTACTTTTGCCTCCTACTGCATCTTTAATGTTAGTTGTTCCATTCTCTACCTTATCTCAGCGAGTTCTTTATCAATCTCTACTTTACTCATCTACTGGTGGTATCCTCTTCCACCATGCTCATGGACTTAAGTAACCATTTTCTTCCTCCTTCCCGCCCCCTTGGAAAGTCTGTTGTTTACTCTGCCACCGAGAGTATCTTCAACATTTCCTATTTTCCATATGACTTTCTATTAACTGTTGCGCATCACCTTGAAACAATCACCACAGAGCTTTAACACCCTCCTTCTTTCACCTGTTGTATACAGATGAATCTCTGCTTATGATATACTTGATGTCACCATAATTTCTCCTTCATTGTCTTTCCCTTTTCCTGTTCTCTGCAAAGAAATCTCATCTTTCCCCTCTCTTTCCTCTTTGATACCACTTGATGGTGTGTATCAGAGGGTTTTATTTCTCTACTATGCCTCCCTCTGCATGCAGTCTATAGACAAAAAGTGGCTCTGATACCAATTGATGTAGTCCCCCTACCTCATTAGGGTTCTGCGACCTCCTGATCGCTGGATCGATCTTCTTCTGAGCCGAAATGGCTCTTCGGGATCCTACTGGAACCCTTTGAATGAATCCATAGGTCCCTTTGTCCTCTAGCACAGGTCTTGAGAAAATCTACGTGTGCGCCCCCTTTTCAGCGCTCTTCCCTGTTCTGAACCAACACACACCTCGGTGTTGATTCCTTTCCAACTAGCCCCTTCTTATCTGCTGACCACGGGCTATGAACCAAGGCATAAACAACACACCTTTGTGTTTCGGGGTTTCGGGACTCCTACATGTGAGCTCTACACCTTTTGTGTTTCAGGGTTTTGGGACTCTTGCATGCGAGTTTTCTTAGTCTCCTTGTCCTTCGAATCCTCGGTTGTCGAAATGTCGAAATATCATGGACCGAGACTTCACAAGTCAAGTGTCCCGTCCCTTTATCCTTTGAATCCCCGGTTGCCAAAATGCTGAAAAGGGATTAACGGCTTTCGATCCTCCCTTAGCCTCTGTCCATGTGACCACCACTCTATGACCACGCGTTTAACATCAAAGCGCAACCAACTTTCATGATTTGGGGAATCGTGTTCCAAGCATTCCTCCTATTCTCTGTCTTTCAAAATTCCAAAACTTGAAATAGGGCCTAACGACTCCTTAGCTCCTCCCTTAAGTCATTTTTCATATGACCGGTCCTGTGACCTGGTGCTATTCCTCTGAATGCTTTCAGAGTTTCGTGATTCACTATTTCGCATTTCGACTGCAAACAATTTTAGGTCTTTCGAACTCCCGGATCCTGAAATGCCGAAATCTCCCCCTGGAGAGATCAATGACCCAGATTCCTCTTGAACCAATGACCATGATCCCACTAGATCGATGACCCACAACCTTTTGGTATTTTCCCCAAACCTTGACCACTCACCACATGTCCTCCTTGATGAACGGTGTCAATCATTTCACAATTTCATGAGTTGGGACTTCTTGTCTCATGACTCCTTCTCCTCGAACTCCTGGTGTCGATATCCCTGATGGGCTTGGATATTTAACCCCTGTCCTCCAAAATGGATGGTCCTGATGCTTTCAGGATTTGACGAGTCCTCTTCCTTCTGATGTTATGAGGTGTAAACCTTGTGCACCTTTTCTGGATCCGACAGCTCACGGGAAATCGACACTTCTCCCTCAAAGTTTATGTTGTCCTCTCTACCCTTCTGTTCGACTTCCCAGGGATTAAACCCCTTGCACCTTCTTCCAGATCTGATGGCTATGGGTCCTTGGTGCTAGATATGACGGCCCAGATCCTTCTTCCTATGCACCTCTAGGGACTAAACCCCATACATGTATCCTTGATCCAACGACTCTCAGGCCATTGTGCTCCAGATCCGACGGCTGGCATGATTCTGTGATATTGATGATTGTAAGTATGGGGTGAAGTCTCCTTTTCTCCTCCATCTTCTGATTCCTGAATGTGTTGATATCCAATGGTTTAAACCTCATACACCTTCACCTGATCTAACGTTTATCGGGTATTAGCACTAGATATGACGGTTCAGATCTTTCCTCCTTGGGCGCTCTCCTCCTACTGCCTGGATGTAGATTCAACAGTCTGGATCTTTCTTCCTAGTGCTGATCCAATGAAAATTGTGCTCTTCCTCCTGATCTTTCTTGGCTTTTTGAATTAGACAATTTTCTAAGTCTCGAAGGTATTGACCTTCGACTCTTCCTCTTGCGATTCAGGTTCCTTTGGGTCTTGTCTGCATTATAGAAACGTTGTCCCTTCTGAGCTTCGTCCTCTTAGAGATTTACTCCTGCACACACTTTGCATTCGAGGATCTCGAATAACTCATATTCAGTAAGTTTTCTTGAAAAGAAAACTCCTTACACCCACCTGGCGTTCTCTTTCTCGATGCACACCTTACAGAGGCTACAGAGTATTCAACAACCCTATGAGTGTCTTCTCTTCGACACTTCTCTTTTCTCAGAACTCGAAATAGATTTCCCTAGTGCGCTCTATGCACTCGCTCAATTCCCTCTTGGCAAAGGTCTACAAAACCTTCAGTATTTTTGTCTTCCCTGAAATCGAGACAGAGTTCCTTCCTGTGAACTCCTTCCACCTCTGTCGATGAAGGTTCAATGCTATCTTTCTTGATATTTCTTGAGGTTGTCTCACCTCTGTCAATGCACAGCTTGCAGACTATGTGCACTCCTTGCACTCAGAAACTCCAAGACGGGAAGAAATTGAAACTTATGAAATACTCTACTAGTTATGCATTCAAAACATGAAATTCATAAAAACATACAAACACATACAAACAATTCATGGCAGGAAAAATTGCTCCTCTATTAATTCAGAAATGCCTATACAAGTTGGTATTTACAAAGGCTGGACTGTAACAAGTCTCAGCTCTCACTCTCTCGACCTCTCTACTCTGGTCTCTCCTCCTAACTCTCTACCCTCAGTCCTATTATCCTCTAACTTCCTAATTACAAAATGAGGGATCCCATGAGCTTATCCTCAACCACATTCTCTGAGCTATCACTATCATAGAGCGGCTCCTACGGCTACATTACATAAATGGATGCCCAGTCCTGACTACATCCTGGCCTTGTTGTAGGAAACCATTAAAGGAAACCTCAATCACTACCTCTACAAAGGCGTGGTCTAGCATTAAAAGCCTTACAACATTTATTGAAATTTTGAATTTTAAAATTGAGAGGGTTGGGCCTCTCCCTTTCTCCATTAAATGTGTGTTGGATGTGTTGGATGGCTGGCACACTGCTGATGTGGATTGATGCTCCTGCATCACCTCATCCTTGTTGGACAACTGAGAGGGGGGGGGGGTGAATCAATTGTCACTGTGCTTAAACAATTATGCTTCTTTTAAAATATTTACAGGGCACTCAATGATGATCACAATAATGGGAAATAAGCAAAGGCACATTCAACATCAGTCACATATATGAGAAAAATAGAGACAAATAATTCCCGAGGAAACCCATACAGGGTAAAAACCTCTTTTTCTTTATATGATAAGTATTATCATACATATGAGCATCAACTCATTGTGAGGCTACAAGCTCTATTTTTGCAAGCTACAACTTGCTGAGAGAACCAACTCTCTGTTTTCTCTAGAACCCACTAGAAGGAAGCACCAACCCCCTAGTTTCTCTAGCACCAACTAGAAGGAAGCTCCAACTCCCTGGTTTCTCTAGCACCAACTAGAAGGAAGCACCAACTCCCTGGTTTCTCTAGCCCCAACTAGAAGGAACCACCAACTCCCTATGTTCATGCACCCACTTCAACCTTTGAGGACACCAGTCCTCCCTAGCACCTCCCAACCACCCTGAATTATAAATTCTTTGTTACTAAAACTTATTATAGTGATATAAACTTATTCAATGGCTTACCAGCCCTGTTTTTGTTCTGTTACACTGCTCTGCCCTATCTGCATCAGTGTCTTTTGTACACCTCTAGCACTTTCTGTTCTTCTGCCTTTTACGCTCTATGTGGCATATCCCTTCAATGTACCATTCCTCAACTGTGCATTTCTTCTCCTGCGTTCTACCTCCTTGTACACGCCTCAATTCTCCTACACAATGAAAACACTTATCTCTTCTTTGTTTAGCATTCTTATAGTCTATGTTGTCTTTGTGCATGCAATATTCGCAATGCCTCTGCATGCTCACTCCACGCCAAATTCCTCCACAACTTGAGTGCTCTGTCTGATCATCATCTTGACTCTTCATCTTCTCTGGTCATTTTCCACTCGTTCAGCATCACTGTATGTTATAATGAGATTCCTCATCCTCTCTGGCAGTTTGAGACTCTTCATCTTCTTTGTGACAGTTGAGCTCACCTTCTCTGTTCCAGTTACAGGCCTCAATGCTCATCCAACTCTCAATCACCTCCACGAACATCTACATTCCTCTTGAATATTCCCAGAGACTCTTCACCTCCTCTGTCAATCATCCTGAAGTGTCTTCGAGTCATCTGGCAGAAACCATCAGTGGTTTCTAGAAGTTACACTGTGTTGTTCTATAGTAGCCCTCCGATCTTGTTCAAATTCACCTGCACCATTGGATTTATTCCAAGGGATCTTTCATTCATTTCGGCATTTTGGCTTTTGGCAATTCGACATTAATGTGACCATGTGTCTCGACATTCCCAGTTGCGATCCCTGAAAAAAGGAGATTGGTTTCTCTAGCTCTTTCCTCCATCTCTCACTGATGTGACCAAGGGCTGTGACCACAGCCTTATGCATAAGGCATTTTTGTGATTTTGCATTTCGTGAATCTAGAGATGAGGCATCTCGACTCTCCAAGTTGCGATCCCCAAAACCCTGAAATGGCATGGGATCAACGGTCCCGATCAACACTTGATCTGAAGGCTCAGATCATTTCGCGATTTCGATATTATTAATGTTCAATGTTCTTGTCACTTCAAAGTCCTGATCCACGAAACTCCGAAATGGGTTTGGATCAACGGTCTAGGTCACATCTTGATCTGACCGCTGCGATTAAGTCGCGATTTCGCATATCGCAATTTGGGGATTCCTGTGGTTAATATTCTTTGACATCTCCAACTCTCGATCCCCAAAACTCCGAAGTGATGTAAACCAGCTGACGTGACACGTGGATTAACACGTGTCAAGTAACTGCCATGTGTCACTTTGATTCGTGACTTACATGTGCCTGAAATGTTGAATCAGCTTGACACTTGTCATTGCCTGGTTGTGCCACGTGTTCTTAGCTGACGTGGTTTGTTGACGTGTCTTGTTTGAGGATTTCGCATTTCGGCACTTCGGGACTCCTAGCGTTGAGAGTCTCTGACTTCTCCATCTCTCGATTTCTGAAACTCCGAAATGGAGTTTATTTCGGGGTTTCACATTTCGCGAATTCAATAGGTTAGGGAACCCCATTCCTTTGACTTTCCAGAGAGTGAAACGACGATCTTTCGCCATGTGTCCTACTCGAAGATGGACGGTCCTCCTGCTTTCAAGATTTTGTAAGCTCGCTTCTCCTAACACTTTAAAGAACATGCAGGCTCTCCTGGATCCAATGGTGGTCGAACCCTGCACTCAGATCTAACGCCCGAGATCTATCCTCCATATCTGCACGCTCCTCTTGTCTACATTGAGATCTAACAGCCATCGAGAATTTTGAATTGTTGATCCAATGATCATGGTTTTTTCTCTTCCCCAGTTATCACTACACTATTGATCATCGTTGTTGTACTTTCCATCAATGACAAGCACACGCTGCCTGTAAAACATGCCAACAATCTCCCCCTTTGTCAATGATGGCAACTAAGGCACCCAAATTCTTTTCTCCCCCTTTGAAATCAATGTCAAAGAAAAAACATGCTCCCCCTGATTTGTTGCAGTAATTTTAGGAGGCATTAGATATTCAAATAGTACAAAAATCCCCCTAAAAAGATGGACTCTTTTAGGTGTGAGAAGAAATGACACCTAGCTTCTATCTGAGATATTCAAAAGGTGTCTTGGCTAGGGGTTTAGTAAAGATGTCTGCAATTTGTTCTGTAGTGGGAATGTAATGGACCTGAACAGTATGATTGGTGACCTGCTCTCTCAAAAAATGATATTTTATGGGAATATGCTTGGTCTTGGAGTGCAATACAGGATTTTTAGATACATTGATGACAATAGTGTTATCACAATGAATTGGGATTGGTGTAGTGTACTTTACCTCTAAGTTTGCAGGTGTCTGAATCATTCATAATACCTGAGTGTAACAGGTAGCAAGAACAATGTACTCTGCCTCTGTGGTTGATGAAGAAATAGAACCTTTCTTTTTACTAATCCATGCTACTAAAGAATCACCCAGGAAGAATGCTCCTCCACTGGTGCTTTTTCTCTCATCGAAACAGTTTGCCCAATCTGCATTTGAGTAAGCAGTTAACTAAAAATTTTGATTTCTGGGATGCCACATACCATAAGCCATTATTTATTTTAAATACTTGAATATCCTTTTGACAGATTTCAAATGACTTTGTTTGGGTGTAGCCTGATATCGTCCTACCATTCCTACAACATGCATTATGTCTGGGCGAGATGCTGTGATGTACAACAGGCTTCCTGTCATTGATTGATATGAGCATTGATCAACATCAGGTGAATCATCGTCCTTGCTTAATTTACATCGAGTTACCATAGGTGTACCCATAGGTTTAGAATCTTCCATTTGAAACTTTTTCGACATTTCTCTTAGATATTTTTCTTGAGAAATGAACATCCCTTCGGGCCTCTGAGTAATTTGCAGACCAAGAAAAAATGACAGTTCTCCTATCATAGACATTTCAAATTTAGACTCCATGGCAGATGCAAACCATTCTACTAGTGAATCATTGTTACATCCAAAGATGTAGGAATCCCCTTCATTGCACCCTAAAATACAATCCACTTCAGACATAGGAATCCTTATGAACCATGTTTGATTCAAATTCTTGTCGTGTAATGAAGGGGTTTAATATAGCATTGTAACGACCTCAATCGTTACGGCTACAAGCGAAGCACAAAGTGCATTTTTTTTTTGTTTTTAGGCAGGAAGTCAATGATGAAAACAATTGAACCACATAACCTGATGATGAACACACGCATGTAGATCAGGAAACAGACAACTACGACTCCACACACTAGCACTACGAGCAACTAGGAGAAACATGCATAAATAAACAGATAGAAACAACTAATCTCCCAACACAACCATGACAATTCCTACAAGCTAAAGGAAAACATCCACCATCCTGACACAATGGCCTCAATGACTAGTCCCTAGAACCTCTATGGTGCATGAACCAAATGCATGAAAGCGTTACAACCCAACCGCCAACAACAAACTTACAACAATCAATAGCACCCACAACAGGAAGCACAGACTCCAACAAAGTTATCATTTGCCTCTATCCAATAGGGTGTTCCATGATCCCCTCATTAGGGATCAGGTCATCCCCAAGCGATAGGCATGACAATAACCCTAGCGCAACATAACCTATATGGACCATGGACTCAAGAAAAATCCAATGTGCTAGGAGCCGAAACAACTGATAAGAAGACCACATCCACACCCCCAAGCAACAGATAGACAAGCGGCAAGACAAATACAACAATTATATGACACATTAAATCCCAAGCCATCCTACCTCAACATGGTTAAGGTAATCTAGGGATACAAACCTTAACCTAAAACCTCACATTAACTCCCGACTCCACCTGCGTCATACGATCCTTAAACTGATCCTTCCTTACCATTTATGGATTAACTACTTGTTATTTTTTTTTGCATTAAAAGTGAAATACTATAAGTACTTAGCATAATCAATAAACACTGTCAACATTTAGACACTATCTATTAGTATAAGTGAACGATTTAACAAAAGTGAACTATGTTGTCCAATATATTGTGGTCTCTGGATAATTCAATTGATAAACTATTAGTAGTTAAGATGATATTGTTGGATCAATAACCATAAAGATTTGATAAATAATATCATTGCGTAATAAAAATTTTCCTTCAACAATATTTAAAATGTTATGCTATTAAAACGCTATCCACATTATTTAAGATGTTGTCGTCAATCTTTAACATGCTATCAACAATATCTTGAATTCACAATCGCGTCAGACCACCCACATGTAACAAATACACAGATTTATCATTAAACTCGCTATCAATCATCTATTCACAACAACCACTACAGTGCAATATTTGTTGTCCCAATCATACACCTCATCATACCTATTAAAATTTGTTGTCATACATATTATAAGGTTGTTGTCAAAAGGGGTTGTCTAAAAATAAGATCGTTGTTTCTTAGCATTCGTCTGGGGGCTATTAACTCATGTCACGGTATCTATATAAAAATGCCATCAAATATCCATTGTTGTCTAAAAAGGTAAGACATAGTTGGATAAGGAAAATCTAACACATATTATTGTTAACTATAAATTTCTGTGTAAATGTACAATTAAACTAGGACTATCAATCATTAATAGCTATCAACAAAATCATTGCCGGTTGAAAAAGGTAATGTTGACCGTGAAGTCGTTGTCCAATAAGACAGAATTAAAAACGCAATCAACAAAGGGTAAGGTTGTTTTCATAAGAAAACATAAAACCACTCTGATATATCATTACAAAACACCCAGATATTAAACGTTATGTTTAACACAAATAAATCGTTGTCAATACAAAGGTAAAATCACAGGCTATTAAAGACTCAATTCTCAGCCAAAAGGTAGGTAAATTCATAGTCTATATTGGTAATAATTGCAGTTTGGTTATTAAAGTGAACGCATACTTCTCAAAATAAACGCAGACATGCCAGTAACATCACGGTCAATGCACGACAAATTCGCAGCCTCTATATTGAGTGGGCGCAGACTTGTCCAAACCAAATGCAGGCACGTACATAAAATCACAAATAAAAATGTTAATGTTTTCATTTAAATCCATGAAACCGCATGGTAATAAATGGAATAGTTGTGTAATAAGATAAATATTAAATCGCGGTGTTATATCACCAAAAAAATCGAGTTGTATGTTGAGTAAAACGTCCAGAAAAAAATGAATTGAACACTGGAAAGTGCTAGGAGAAAATTGTGCTGGAAGAACATGAAGATTTCTCCCCTCAAACACTGGGGTAATGATGATAAAAAATCAGAGGTTAACAAGTGTAAGCAATAAAAATCACAGAGAATTTTTTTACAGTGGTAAGTAATGCGACATAGACATAGTCTTGGAAGAAAATGCAAACAGGTTATATCGTTGTCAAAAATGTTAAAGGGTGGTAGAAATCTACAGAGAAGGGATCACTGTCCAAATATATTAAATTGCAGTCAAAATTTAAAATCACAGTAATAGAAGTAATAAATTTCAACCATTACACAATAACAAAGGCCACCATTGCACATTAAAAGAAACTACAAATCACTGTCAAATGAAGAACAATAAAATTAAATAACGATGTCATTCAAGTGGACAACAACGCAATCCATATATGATTTAAACACAGAGAATATTAAGTTGCCCAAAGAGAGAAAGGATGTATTATACGCGGAGATATTCAATCACAAGAAGGCACCATAGAATCAATCAACCAAGAGTCAATCAACTCAAAGATAAGTAATGGTAGACAACTGGGAAAAACTTTATCCATCAATCATCATCCATGCACAGAAAAACAGGGCATTAAAATCTATAGGTCATTATGCAACGAAGTGACGACCATCAATTTGGCTCTGGGACGACTACTCAGGCATGGAATGATGACCTAGGGATAATGGCAGAAGATAAAGTGCAATCTAATCATAATAATCAATAAAACAAAACAAAACAGCCATAGAAATCAGGGATCGAGTTTCCAAGGAAATCAATTCAAAGAAGCGAGTGTAAAGCTATGATGACTTTGAGCTCTCGATTAAAAATGTTGAGTAAAACAATTTTCTTTACACAATTAAACGTACATAAATGAAAGAGAAATAACAATATTTATCTACCGTTAAAATAAACGCAGGCGTACCATATCCCAAGGTGACAACTCCAAGTCATTGTCCCGCGCACTCCATCCAACTCCCGCTTGTTGAATGATGTGACTTCATATGCGTCCTCCCAAGTCGCCGAGTGCGGACTATAGTTGTCCTAGTGGACCTTGACCTGATCTACTATTCGACGCCATAGCTGTCGAATGCGATGATCCCGGATGTGTATTGGCTCAGCTGTGAGTGCCCCCTCATCCAATACCTTCAAGGAACTCATGTCAATAACATGTGTAGGATCACTAATATAATGTCTCAAAATAGATACGTGAAAAACATCATGCATACACCTCAAAGAATCAGGCAAAGCTAGTTGAGAGGCCACAAGCCCCTTCCTCTTCACAATCTCAAAATCTACCACGAACCTAGGAGATATTTCATCTCCCTTTTCAAACTTGATCGAACTCTTATGCAATTTTACCCACAAGAAGACTTGATCGCCAACTTCGTAACTATGCTCGACGCGACGTGCATCAGCATAACTCTTATGTCAATCCTGCGCTTCTTTGATCCTTTATCCTATTGTTTACATTTGATATTCCATTTCTTGGATTGATTTTAGTCCCACTAGGACCCTATCCTCAAGTCGATCCCAACTCAAAGGTTTCTGACACGGTCACCCATAAAGAAACTCTAAAGGTGCCATCTTAATGGTGCTTTGGTAACTGTTTTTATATGCGAATTCTACCAGTGGAAAGAATTCTTACCAATGCTTTTGTTAGTCCATCATGTACATGTGCAACATATCTTCCAAGATTTGGTTTGTTCGTTCAGTCTACCCATGAGTCTTCGGGTGATATGCAATACTAAAGTTAAGTTGGGTCCCCAAGGCCTCTTGGAAACTAGTCCAAAATCGTCCAGTAAACATCGATCCTTGATCAGATATAATCCTCTTAGGTATTCCATGCAGCCTCACAATATCACGAATGAAAAATATAGCTATTTAAGGTGCATGATATGTCATACACACATGAATAAAATGATCACTCTTCGTTAGAGTGTCGACTACAACAAAAATCGAGTCATGTCTCCTTGCCATTAGTGGAAATCCAACAATGAAATCCATCGAAATGGCCTCCCATTTCGATTCTATAATAACGTGTGGTTGTAGTAATCCTGTTGGATGTCTATGCCCAGCCTTCACCTACTGACATTCTAAACATCTGGTCACGTAGTTGACTATGTTTTCCTTCATTCCTTTCTAGAAGAATAAGGGTTTAAGTTCTGGCCTCATCTTCATGACTCTTGGGTGAGCCATGTACATTGCTCTATGAGCCTCATTTAGGATCAAACTTCTGAACTCATTGTTCGATGGTACGTAAATTCGGTTTTTAAATATCAATAATCCATCATTGTCAAATGTAAATCCTTCAAATCTTGGTACCATCATTGTTTTTTGTCCAATTAAATCCTTGACTTATTTATATCCGGTCATCATCGCACTTTAAAGTTAGAATATTTTCACGTAGATTCATCTAAAGAAAAAACACCAAAAAGATGTGTGGTCTCCAAATCAATGCATCTGCCACCTGGTTCATTGTTTCTTTTATGTAAGTAATCTCGAAATCATGCTCACTAAGCAATTCTGACCAATGTCGTTGTCGCACGTTCAAGTTTCTTTGCGTAAAGATGTGTTGTAGTCCACAGTGGTCTGTTTTTAGTTCAAATTTTGCTCAAATAAGGTAGTGTCTCCAAAATCTCGAGGCACAAACAATGTCTAAGAACTCCAAATCGTGCATCACATAGTTCTCCTCATGCCTTATAAATTTCCTCGAAATGTAAGCGATCACTTGAGCGTCTTGCATCAATACTCCGCTTAAGACTTCCTTGGAAGCGTCAGTGCATACCAATAACTCTACATCCATGATAGGGACCTTGAGTATCGGTGTTGTTGTTAACAACTCCTTGGGCCTCCAAAATTCCTCCATGCATTTCTCGGTCCAAACAAACTTCTTGTTCTTCTTCTGCAATTTTGTGATAAGATTTGCTATCTTCAAAAATCCCTCGACGAACTGTCGATAGTATCCCGCTAAACCCATGAAGCTACACACTTCTGGGAAATTCATCGGTGTAGGCCATTCCATAATAGTCTCGAACTTTGTTGGATCCACGACGATACGTTCGTTGGAGATGACATACCCTAAGTAGTGAATCTTTGATTGGTAAAATGAGCATTTAGACAATTTCCCAAGCAATTTGTTCTCTAGCAAACACTATAGTACCAAGTGCAACTACTTGTCATGCTCATCCATCATCTAAGAGTAAATCAAAATATCGTCAATGAGTACTTGGACAGACTTGTCCAAGTACTCGTGGAACACCCCATTCATCAAACTCATAAATACCCCTGGGGCGTTCATCAGTCCAAACGGTAAAACAATAAACTCATAATGTCCAAACCTTGTCTTAAAGGCGGTCTTACGGATGTCACCCTCCTTTTCTCCATAACTGGTGATACCTGATCTCAAGTCGATCTCTAAAAACACCATCACATGCTTCATCTGATCAAACAAATCATCAATCCTTGGAAACATCTATTGATTCTTGATCATTACCTTGTTCAATTCACGGTAGTTAATGAAAAGTCTCCATGACCCATCCTTCTTTCGTATGAAAATAACAAGTGCACCCCATGGTGACACACAGTTAGGACATATCAGTCCTAGGTCTAGCAACTCCTTTTGTTGCATTCTCAATTCCTATAACTCTGGGGTCGACATCTAATAAGGCGTTCTTGCTATTGGTTCAGTCCCCGGTTTTAAGTCTATGGTAAACTCCAATTCGCTCTCTAGTGGCATCCCAGGTAACTCCTTCGGGAATATGTCCACAAACTCTCTCACCACCGGAAGGTGTTCTAGACCTTCCGCTACTCCATTTTTGTTTAACACAAGGATCACATAAATATTACACCCCTTGTGCATGCTCTTCCATAGCTGCAAGGATGAGATGAACCTCAGGTAAACTCCTTGGTTTCAACCTACAATCACACGTATCTATCCCTCATCAGTGACCAAGCTCGACTGTTTCATCTTACAGTTGAGTATCGCCTCATACGATTCCAACTAGTCCATACCGATCACGACATCATAACATCCTAAGATCGTGACATACAGGTTGGCCCTGGTGACAAAATCTCCCAGGTTAAGGGTACAACCCATAACCTTCCCTCCAACCTTCTGTTTGGATCCTGAGGCCATCTCTACAAAGATAAACTCATCATGTTCGACTTCCTTTACCTTAATCCTTTTTAGCCTTGCACCAGAAATGAAACTCTTGGTAGCATCGGGATCTATAAAAATACTAAGGGTCTAGTCAACTATGGTACCTGACATCTCAAGAATAGTCAACTAGTGTTCTTCCTGGCGGTTATTCACCATTGCATGAATCCAATGGGCCTTGCCCAAAACTCCCATGGTAGTGGTTCTGACTGATCCAGATGCTCTAGTACTCTCCACTGGGCAGTCGCAGCGGTAGTGTGGCTCACCACGAGTCCAACACCCCTTCTTCAGTCTCGTACTCTCGGTACTCGAAGAAGAAGCTAACGGCCCACCAGCATGGAATTGTGGTCTATTCTACTGAACAGGATTAAACTGTTATTGTTGCGGTTGACATTGTTGTTGATGTTGTGGTCCCCGGTAAGGAGTCCGCGACTGAGGCGCGGGTTGTCGAGGTGTAGTGAAAGTGAATCCTCTCTGGAAGGCATGATATCCTGGTGTATGTCTAGCTGGTGTCAAATTCTACTACACACCAGATGATGCCTGCCCTATTGGTCTCACTGGAGTCCTGCTCTGACCTCCACTGATAATGTCCTCCTCTGCTATGAGGGCCTTCTGGATGGCATCATGCAAGGTCTGAGGCATTATAAACCTAACCTTTGCACACATGCTAACATTAAGGCCAAAAATGAATTTTTTGACCTTAAGTTTATTAGTATTAAGGTGTGGAGCATGTCAAAGCAACTCCATAAAATGGGCCTCGTACTCGGGAACCGTAAGACTGCCCTATCGTAAGGTGTTGAACTCGTTGTGTTGACGCTCAATGAATTCCTCTGATAGGTACCTCTCTCTGAACCATTCATCGAACAGTTCCCATGACACATCTTCGACGACCATGTTCAATTGTGGCAGGAGCATCTTCCACCATAGAAGAGCACTCCCCTTTAGTTGAAATACCTTCATGTGGACCTTCATGTTGGAGTTATAGTCGAGAAGTGAAAAGCACATCACCATATTCTCCAACCATGCCTCGATGGATGTGCCATCTGGGGCACCAAATAACTCGGGAAATTTGTCCTTCTCGAGTTCATGGTGAATTCTACTAGTACTGACCGAAGCACATGGTGGACCCTTAGGGGGTGTCAGTTCCCTGGACTCATCTTTGTCCAATTGGATGATCAATGCCTCAGACATCTACTGAAAGTACCTCATCAACCCAACCACATCACCCACCACTATCTTCTCCTTCCTGATGACCTGTTCGTCTCCCTAGGGGTTATACCCCTCAGGTGTGGATGCTACTGGAGGTGTTACGCCTCCTCCCCTAGCACCCCATCATCTGCCTCCGCGACATCCTCTAACCATGATTACCTGCACGAATATAATTCAACTTAATTATCAACATTATAATCAAATATCCCATCAACAAAAGTCATAGTGATCCCAAGTCGTGGGTTGAACCCGCTCTGATACCATATGTAACAACCTCAATCGTTACGACTACAAGCAAAGCAGAAAGTGCAATCTTTTTTTGTTTTTAGGCAGGAAGGAAATGACGACAATAATTGAACCACACAACCTGATGATGACCACATGCATGCATATCAGGCAACAAACAACTATGACTCCAGGCACTAGCACAATGAGCAATTGGGCTAAACATGCATAAATAAAAATATAAAAATGACTACTCACCTGACACAACCATGACAATGCCTACAAGAGAAAGGACAACATCCACCATCCCAACACAATGGCCTCAGCGGCCAGTCCCTAGAACCTCTATGACGCATGAAACAAATGCATGAAGGCGTTACAACCCAAGCACCAAAAACAAACTTATAACGATCAACAACACCCAGAACGGGAAGCACAGACTCCAACCAAGTTATCATTTGCCTCTATCCAATAGGGCGTGCCATGAACCCCTCATCAGGGATCATTTCATCCCGAAGCAATAGCCGCAACAATAACCCTGGCGTAACATAACTTATCTCGACCATGGATTCAAGAAAAATCCAACACGCTAGGAGACGAAATAACTGACAAGAAAACCACACCCACAGCCCCAAGCAATAGGTCAACAAGACACAAAACGACTATAACAATTATACAACACATTAAATCCCAAGCCATACTACCTCAACATGGTTAAGGGTGCCTAGGGATATAATCCTTAACTTAAAACCTCACATTAACTCCCGACTCCACCTGCATCATACGATCCTTAAACTGATCCTTCCTTACCATTTATGGATTAACTACTTTTTTTTTTCATTAAAAGGGAACTACTATAATCACTTAGCATAATCAATAAACGTTGTCAACATTTAGATACTATATGTTAGTATAAGTGAAATATTTAACAAAAGTGAACTACGTTGTCCAATATATTGCAATCTATGGATAATTCAATTGATAACCTATTAGTAATTAACATGATATCGTTGGATCAATAACCATAAAGATTTGATAAATAATATTACTGGGTAATAACATTTTTCCTTCAACAATATTAAAGCGCTATCCATGATGATGCTATTAATAATACTTAAAATGTTATTTAAAAGCTATCAAAAGTATTCAAAATGCTATCAACAGTAATTGAAATGATATCAACAATATCGAAAACACTACGCTATTAAAACACTATCCACATTATTTAAGATGTTGTCATCAATATTCCACCCACACGCAACAAATACAAACACAATTATCATTAAACTCATTGTCAATCATCTATGCACAACAACCACTACAACCTAGTATCTGTTGTCCCAATCATACACCCTATAATACCTATTAAAATTTGTTTTCATACATATTATAAGGTTGTTGTCAAAAGGGGATGTCTAAAAACAAGATCGTTTCCTGTTAGCATTCACCTGGGGGATATTAACTCATGTCACGGTATCTATATACAAATGCCATCAAACATCCATTGTTGTCTAAAATGGTAAGACATAGCTGGGTAAGGAAAATCTAACATATATTATTGTTGACTATAAATTTCTATGTAAATGTACAGTTAAACTATGACTATCAATCATTAATAGTTATGAACAAAATCATTGTCGGTTGAAAAATGGAATGTTGACTGTGAAGTCGCTATCCAGTAAGATAGAATTAAAAAAACAGACAACAAAGAGTAAGGTTGTTGTCATAAGGAAACATAAAACCACTGCGATATATCATTACAAAATGCTCAGATATTAAACATTGTGTTTAACACAAATAAATCATTGTCAATTAAAAGGTAAAATTCCAGGTTATTAAAGACTCAATTCTCAACCAAAAGGTAAGTAAATCCACATTCTATATTGGTAATAATCGCAGTCTGGTTATTAAAGTGAACGCATACTTATCAAAACAAACACGTGCACACCAGTAACATCGCGATCAATGCACAACAAATTCACAACCTTTATATTGAGTGGGCGCAGAGTTGTCCAAACAAAACGCAAGAACACACATAAAATCACAGATAAAAATGTTAATGTTTTCATTTAAATCCATGAAACCGTAGGGTAATAAATGGAATGGTTGTGTAATAAGATAAATATAAAATCACGGTGTTATATTGCCAAAAACATAGAGTTGGATGTTGGGTAAAACGCCCAGAAAAAAATGAATTGAACGCTAGAAAGTGCTAGGAGAAAATTGTGGTGGAAGAACACAGAGATTTCTCCCCTCAAATGCTGGTGTGATGATGATCAACTACCAGAGGTTAACAAGTGTAAGAAATATAAATCGCAGAGTAATTTTTTATAGTGGTAAGTAATGCGACACATACATAGTCTTGGAAGTAAACGCAGACAAGTTATATCGTTGTCACAAATGTTAAAGGGGGGTTGAAATCTATGGAGAAGGGATCGTTGTCCAGATATATCAAACTGCAGTCAAAAGTTAAAATTGCAGTAATAAAAGTAATAAATTTCAACCATTACATAGCAACAACACCACCATTTCACATTAAAAGAAACTACAAATCACTGTCAAATGTAGAGAAATAAAAGTAAATAACGTTGTCATTCAAGTGGAAAACAACACAATCCATATATGATTTAAACACAGATAGTATTAATTTGTTCGCAAAGAGAAAGGATATACAATACACGAAGATATTCAATCACAAGAAGGTTCCAGATAATCAATCAACTCAAAGATAATTAAGGGTAGACAACTGGGAAAAACTTTATCCATCACTCATCATCCATGCACAAAAAAGCAGGGCATTAGAATCTATAGGTCTCTATGCACCGAAGTGACGACCGTCAATTTGACTCCTGGCTGACTTCTCAGGCATGGACTGATGACATAGAGATAAGGGTGGAAGATAAAGTGCAATCAAAACATAATAATCAATAAAACAAAACAGAATAGTCATAGCAATTAGAGATTGATTTTCCAAGGAAATCAATTCAAAGCAGCGAGCGTAAATCTATAATGACTTTGAGTTCTCAACTAAAAAGGTTGAGTAAAACACTTTTCCTTATACAATTAAAAGTACAAAAATGAAAGTGCAAGAACAATATGTATCTACCATTCAAATAAACATAGGCGTACCGCATCCCAAGCTGACAGCTTCGAGTCATTGTCCCACGTGCTCCATCCAGCTCCCATTTGCCGAACGATGTGACTTCACCGGTACCTCCCAGCCAACGCTAGAGGTACTCTTCTACCCCCTAAGCCCCCCAAGCTGCAAAGGGTCCATGCACACTAAACCAAAGAACAAATAGCAACCAACTCTCCTCCCAAGGTCGAGCTACCACTCGTTACTCGAGCTAAGTATCCCAACTCCCACAAGATAAGTTAGTCAAGACAAAAATTATGCAGCATAACATTACGCATAAAAGATGATGTCCTTACCCCTCCTCCTCCATCCTTTTTATAGGGTTTCTAAGTGATTTCTTTCCCAAATTCCCATTTAATTTAATTCAGAAAGACCTCCCCCGTACACATGTCACCCATCCCCTTAGTTGCACCAGAAATTAATTTCATTAATTATTTAATTATTCCTATTTCCCTCACCCACCTAAAAGCATTCATAAAATCACTCCTTTGTGTCCCCATATTCCCTTACACCTTTTAAATGACTTACGCCCTTACGAAATTCCTAGTTGAGTTTATAATTAGAAAGTTCTTAAAGGCAAGATTCCTTACTAAGTTAGTCATTCATCTTTTTCCTTATGTTTCCCTTTTTCTTTATGTTTCCCCTTTTTCCCTTAGTTTCCTATTTATTTTAAGTTTCACCCTTTTCCCTTTTCATCTAAAACTAAAATTAGCAAGTGTAGAAAAAACACCTCTTTCTCTTTTTAATTAATAAAATTTAATTAGCATATGTAGAAAAATATTCATTTTTATTTATTTTTTTAAATTTAATCTCCCAAAGTAAATTTGATTTTAATAAATTAATTGAATTTCTTACCCCCTTCTCCTCACATGTTTAATTATGATTATAATTATTATTATTATTACTACAAGTATCACTTAGACCTAGATTTTAATTTCCTAGGCTGGGCGACATTTTTATTAGGGAAATTGTTTATTTTAAATTTTACTTATCTCGTCATTCATTTTAAGGCCAACTAGGTTTTTTCACTTACCCTTTGAAATAGCGATGTGCCCTTCAGGACGCACTAGGTGCTTCAAGGGTGCCACTCAACTTTTTATGTTTTCCTTGCATGACGTGGCCTTTAGGACTCACTATGTTCTCCAAGGGTACCACTCGCCTCTTTCCATTTTCCTTCTACGACGTTCCCTTCAGGACGCACTACGTTCTCCAAGGGTGCTACTCGCCTCTTGACTCACTTGCTAGACATCAAAAATCCCTAGAGTCAATACTCCGCCAAGTGATCTTTTGGAAGACTAGGGGCCTCTAATGAATAAGTCCCTTGACTTATTGCGTGCCCATTAGAATGATCATGAGTGACTATTTCAGTCTGTCCTCACGACATCGTGGATCTTATCGAACTAAGTAATTGTTAACCTATAGTTTGAGCCATGACGATAGTGCTAGTAGGTTGTGGCAGGGCTGTTGTCTATACCTCCCCCTCAATGTGTTTGGTTGTTGTGAGTGACCCTCTACTCCACATGTGAGTCTAGTCATAAAGCTATTGTTAGCCTACATCATCAACAAATCATGTCATCAATAATAATCAATCATCACAACATCTAATCAAATGTACATTTTTCATATCTACAACAATCAAACCCCAATAGTCCACTCCCTGACTCAATCCATAGTCCAAGGGTTTCATCGATGCCCTTGCATCCTCAAGGTCCAAAGTCTTTCACACTTAGGAGAACCGAGTCAATAGCACCTGTCTATGTCAATGAAACAAAATAACATGTCATCATTATATCCATAATGTCTCATAATCATAATCAAATGACCAATAGTATAATAATCTAAATCACTTGCAAGCAAGTGTCCTCAAAGAATAAGTTCGCTCAGTGCACACAAGAGAGGGATGTTACAAGCATGGATAGCCTAATCTATTGAATACCCTTCAGGAATTTCTACTGAATCTAGACCAACCTTCATTACAATTATATTCTAGTGACCTTCTTGAATCTTGTCTTTTTTCTTCTTTTGAAGATGTAATGTGACCCCATCTATCAAATTCTGACATCCTTGTTCAATTCTAGATTGCATTTTTTATTTCACCTCAATAGAATTTAGGGATTTCTCAAACTTCTTGCAAATTTCCTCTTCAAGTTTCGTGATAGTATTCTCTTCAATTTTTGTGGTTCCACCGAGAAGTGCATTATACAAAAATTCCTTGCGTGTTCAACTTGACACGTGTCTCTTTTAAAAATTTAATATAATATTGAGTAAATAGAAAACAATGTTGGCTTAAATACAAGTTTAAAAATAAATTTTAATAAAACACACACACACACACACACACACACATAGGTTTAGGTTTAATTAATTTTTTTAAAAGGTGAACAATATCATTATCTTTGCAATGATGTGTACAATTTTTTTTGGTTTTTCAGTAGTGATCTTGGCATCCGATTTTTTTTTATTCAAACAAGTTGTATTACATGTATTACATTTTGGTGGATCCATTTAACTGTGGATACATTTTGGTGGATATACATGTATTACGTTTTGGTTATATATATTATGTTTTGGTGGATATACATGTATTAAGTTTTGCTTACACATAGACACACATATCGCTCTCTGATATGTTGAAAATACTTATGAGAGGTTTTAAGTCATCTACAAATTATAAATAGGTAAATAATTTTTAATTTTTTTTCAATGTTAACTCAGTAGTACATGTATTACTTTTTGGTTATATATATTACATTTTGGTGGATACACATGTTATAATTTATAGCCTTATCCATAGTTAAATGGATCTACCAAGTGTTGGAGTTGAGTGGAGTTAAGATATATATATATATATATATATATATAGAATGGTTGATGCCCAAGCAAAACACAATAATGTAGCGCAATATTTTTATGATAAGATTATGTTGTAAAAAAATTAATACTCTAACCTTTTCATTTGTGTCCCTTGAATAAATTTCTTATAACCATGATGAGATTTCATTGCTAGTGCATATTTAGTATCACTAAAACCTAATTGCATATTATATAAATTAACATGTTATAATTGTCAAGTTTTATATATTTAATATAATTTAAATCTCAAAAAAATTGTTTATTTTTTATAATTGTCAAATTTTATATATTTAATATTACTTAAACTTGGAAAGATTTATTAATTTGTTATAATTAACAGTTTGCCTATTTAATTTATCTAAAATTATATATCTATAGTTTATAGTCATGATGCCTATAAAATATTTTATATTCCATTTCATTCAACATGGAAACAAAATTAATTAATATTTTTCACCCTAAAGAATGATCCAATCAATACACACTTAACTTCGGATCTACCATGCACACACACACGTTAGAAATCATTATCACTAAAATAATAACATCATAAACAACATTATGTTGAAGTTTAGTAGCATAATCATCATCAAATAATTTATCTATATGATAAAGAATATACAATCTATCTATTATGATAAATAACAATCTATATGATATATCATATTATGATCCTAAGATTATTCTATATATGTGAGATCACATTTACATTAATTTACATTATATTAGGATATATTTATGTATCAATATCAACTTTAAGATTAATTTATATATGTGAGATCATACTTACATTAATTTACATTATATCAAGATATGCTTATATATCAATATCAAATTTAAGAGTATGATTGAGAGTAACATATAGATTATATATGTAATTTACATAGTATGAAGGTGATTTTTGAATTAGGGTTTGTTTTTAGGATTTTATTATGTTCATATATTTTTTGAAAGGAATAACTTACCATAAAAACAATAAAAATCAAAGTATAATATTTTGAATAATTATTCCAAATTTTAATAATATTCCTAAATAATCGTTAAAATGAATATTAAATCTAGATCAATATCAAATGTTAAAGGACTAACATTCTCTCATTTGTTAATTTCCAAAATATTTTGATTACTTGGAGACTTCAAATTTAGCATGAGATATTGCATATTTATTATGTATCATATCAATATATAGGATTATTTTTTAATGAGTCTAATATGACAAAAGTAGTGAGGTGTTAGATAGTCATCCATTTTCAAATTGTTTCAAATGTAAAATAACAAGAAGTATATTGAGATTGAATATATTATGGAGATAATAGTTCAATATGAAGAGAATCAATGTCTTTTCAAGATATATAATTATGCTTTAATCGGCTATCAAAATACATGTAATAATTTCAGTAATGATACAATGAAAAAAAATAGGGTATATTGACTTTAGTGATGATATTAAAAAATGGTTTAGTGAAATAAGGGAGTTGAAATGATTTCAACAATGATATAACCCAAACAAAAAAATATGGTGCATTTATTTTAGAGATGGTACAATGAAAAATGATTTAGAGCAATGATCTCAATGATGACTTAATGTAAAACAATGCAATGCATTGATTTTAGTGATGACACAATGATAAATGATTTATATGAATTAGTTTCATTGATTTCAATAACGACATAATGCAAAACAATATGCATTGATTTAAGTGACCATACAATTAAAAATTATTTAGCATAGTAAGTAGTTGTATTCATTTTAACAATGAAATAACACAAAACAATAGAGTGCATTGATTTTAGTGATAATGATATAGCATAAAACAATGAGGTGAATTTATTTCAACGATAATGATATAACACACTAAAATAAGGCATATTGTAGGGAATATTTATTTCAGTGATCATATTTAAAAAATAATTCAGATAAACAAGTTAGTTGAAATGATTTCAACAACAATATAACACAAAGAAATAGGGTGCATTTATTTTAGATGGTGCAATGAAAAATGATTTAGAGAAATCAGTTTCAATAATTTCAATAATGACATAATGCAAAACAATGCAATTAATGATCACACAATGATAAATGGTTTAAACCAATTAGTTGCATTGATTTAGGTAATGACATAATGCAAAACAATATGCATTGATTTAGGTGATGATAGAATGAAAAATGATTTAGTGTAATCAAGTAGTCAATATTCATTGATTTAAGTGATGATACAATGAAAAATTATTTAGCATAATCAAATAGTTGTGTTTATTTTAACAATGCTATAACATCAAACAATATGGTGTATTGATTTCAATGATAATGGTATAACATTAAACAATAGGGTGCATTTATTTCAATGATAATACTATGAAAAATGATTCATCTCATTAATTTATTGAACAAATGATATGAAACAAATTAATCCTATATATTTATTTCAATTGAAAGATAGTGTTAATTATCAAGTAAAATGAATTTGGAAATAAGGCACTGAAAGCCAATTTCAAAATAGATATTATAAGTTGAAATCCTATACTTTGTTTGGTAAGGTGTGATTTATGTACTAGTATTTGCACATTAAATACAATTATAATATTAATATATATAACATGTGAAAACTCTGGAGCTCACTTTTAGTGAAAACTCTGGAGCTCACTTTTAGTGAAATCTTGTCTAAGATAAAAGTGGATCAAGAAGATACATTGAGATAAATTACTATGTAATATATGAGTTATTCAATATATTCCTCATATCACTTCTTAATGATATGATGTATCTTAACCATTCCATTTTTTTATTATTCAACATCTTCATCAATAAAAATATGTAACAACCCTATTAAATAGTTCATAGGGATTTTTAAGTAAAACTAATTAGATAATTAATTGTCCTAATATGGTTTTAATTAAACAATGATTAGTATTAATAATATTATTTATTTATTTATTAATTGTTTATAACTTTTGATTGATTGATTAATTAATTAATTGATTACATATCACATTCAATGACATGGGTAATAAAATTAAGGGGCTTAATAATTTTAATTTATTTAATTAAATACTTTACGTATGCAGAAGGGGATAAGATATTAATGAAGGGGATAAGATATTAAACAAGGGAATAAGATAATTAAGAAGGGGGATAGGATAATAAAGGAGGATATAAGGAAATTAACGAGGGGGAGGAGAGTCGGTGAAGGGAGATATGATGGGGAGGAGTCTTACGGGGAGGATCATTCTTTTGGGGGAGAGGAATCATTTTGGATAGGGAGGATATATTTCTGGGGCAGATATTTATGTGGATATCTCTGGTGTGAAGAGTTGAGTTTTTTTTTTTGGGGGGGGGATTGGTGAACCATTGCAAGGGCACTGGGTTGATTGGGGTTTTGGACGTGGGGGCCAAGATTCCTTTCAGTATCCTAGAGATAGGGAGACGAATAGGCTGATCCTAGCTGGCTTGGAGGTTAGTCGGTTTGAGCAGAGTTTGGTCAAAGCAACAGGCTCGACAAGACAGCAGAGTGGACAACCATCGCAGTGGAAATTAGCATCAGGCAGAGGTATTTTTCTATTATGAAATTCTTATTATGTTGTGTAATTCAATAGGTTGTTGTTCATTAATTAATTAAACCTTCTTATATGTTTAATGAAAGAAATTACTTAGCCTTCCTGAGTAGAAGTAATCTTATTTGTTTCATCTTAGGGAGTTTTTTAAGACTTAAATTAATAAGGTCTCTACACATGGTATCAGAGCCCTGGTTCAAAATCTGGAGCCAAGGGCCTACCTACCCACCCAGAAATTTAAACCAAACCCCACCCAGAATTTAAACACTTCTATTTAGTTATGGTGAAAACCTGAAACCCTTAATTAGATGAAAATATGGACCTAAGGGCCAAGCTCCAACTCTAGCTCCACCAAACCTGCAAGCCAAGCATGGATTTTTTTTTTAACACAAATTTAAATATAAATAATATACATATTGAAAATGTAAAGGAAGTAGAGGCAAAAAACACATTTTTTTTTTACAGATCTATATATAAACAATAGGCTCAATTGAAATTAGTATAAACTTTACATATTGGAAGTAACAAGTAATAAAACAAATATATATAAATTATTCTCTGCTCAAAACAAGATTTAAATATTTTTTTTTACCTAATAGATTTGAAATATAAATAATAGATATCAGACTGAAATAGATAGCGAGCTTCAAGCACTAGGGAAAAAACATCACCTGTAGCTTTTGTGAAATGTATTTAACATCACAGCACCCTCCAGGGATGTATGCAACATTGTTGAGTACTCCCTATATTCAGTTCTCTGGCTAAGCTTTCTTTGAAAAGGAGTTGAAAATGTTGCAAAGATCACACTACAATTTAACCCTCCAGTGTCACTATATATTTATGCCTTGCTGCTTTCCTAGTGTCACTAGAAGGAGACGGAGGGGTACTTGGGATTTAAATGTAACCTATGATACCGGGGTTTCTCACCATGCAACTTGTGGGAAATCAAAATTTCTAGTATATAGAGCATCATATCTGAAAACTCACTGTCTGATATCATTTGATCTATCATGGTTGCATCACAAGTGATTCTACATCCAAAGCTTACTTTGGATTATTTTTCTGCTACATATTTCGATAAGAAATCAAAATGGTTGCTCCCAATCAAGAAAAATTTTGCTCTCCCTGAGTCAGTGCCCAACTCTTTGCTGATAAGCATTGGGAAAAGTATGAGTTCGAGAATAAGAAATCAATTCTACCACCAAACCGTAGCTTCTGACAAATTATCTCTAATCACTGCAAAACATGAAATGTGTACTGCGGAAGCTACTTTGATCTCAGATGACAGAAGATTCAATGGAGTGCTCGAGGCCTCAAGTACCAGTCCAAAAAAAAAAATCAAGAGCTGGTATACAATAATGGCGCCATTTCCCACTGCACGCGTCAAGCACTAAGTCCGCGACCACGTGGCAAGCCATGAAGGAAGCTTCCCTTCCCGCGTCTGGTGAGATAAATTGCTCAGGATTTCAATACTGATTTGAGGTTTCAATCCTCCACCGTGGTCACAAGAGCGCTGAGTTGTTGATAAGGAAGCTTCCACTTACAAGCCATGAAGGAAGCCACTGGTAAACCTAGTGCATGATGCGCCAATCGCTAACCCTAAACTCAGTGTTATTTTTATCCAGGAAAAATGTACAGGGAGCCAAATCGAGCGCACAAACCCCAGTTTTAAAAAATAAAAATGAGCACTAGGCATAGCATGTGTCGGTTGGACAATCTGTGCCAAAGTTTATTGATTCCGTGGGGTTTGAACCCCGGACCTCCCCATACACGCACCAGTGCCCAGAAAAAAAAACACAAGTCAAGCATACATAACAATCAAGTCAGCAACCAATTGAATTCACATTCCTATGATAAATGCAACGGTAACTGGCACATGAGGCTACGCATTCAGAGAGGCATAGCACCCAATGTTTAAAACCCACTGTCATACAAAGGAAAAAGATCAAACACACAATACACAAGCCCAACACACAACACCAAACTCCATTTCATAGAAGAGTACGACCCTAGCCACCCCAACAACTACAAGGAGTACCGACGAGCTCCATCTCATAGTTTTTAGGCAACACCAGGTGTGTATTGTAGCTGTTGTAACTTCTTTCTGACCATGAATCATTTTCTCTTTCTTATTTCTTGTGTCTCCCTTTGATCACCAGAACATCATCCTCCACAGAGACCTTCACATCCTCCTTTGACAGTCCCGGCATGTCGAACCTCATTTTGAGTTCATTCTCATTTTTTATGATGTCCCACGGGGTTCGAATCGACAACGCATCATCTCTGGAAATTCCCCGCGAAGAAGTCGGTAACGTAGTCGCCTAATATGCTATACCTCATTAGTTGATATGAGCTTCCTATGATTGAATCTTGTGAAAACAAGAAACCCTTTGGACCTCTAGCTTGGCTTAGCACATCATCCTTGAGATGTATCCTTTTTGTGCCAAAAGTTGTCAGGCTGCCAAGGCGGAGATGCGCAGGGAGCTGGAGCGTCACCTCCACTGTCATACAAACAAAGAACCATAAATCGCAAACATAACACAATATAGAACCAACCCATGCAGCAATAAACCAAAAATAAATAAAAAATAAACATTTTCTAGGTTAGTTACATAAAAACCTAGAAAACCCATTTAAATCTCAAGTAGGACCCCAAAATAAATCAGACAACTATATTATGATGAAGAAGCTCCCTCATCTAAAATATTAAGAAAACCATAAATGAGATGAGACCAGGGTTGTTGCGCGCTGTACAAACCAAAAAAAAAAAAGGCTATACGAAGGGAGAAACCCACAAAGCAAATCCCAACGACAAACACCAAACCCATGGCTCCACACCCATCGAGAGAGAGAGAGACATAGGTCAGCGACCAAGGTCGAGGGAGGAACCGAACCCTTGGCCACACCTAAAATCCCTCCTTCAACCTCTCCCTGCAAAAGCACCAAACGACCGAGCAAATGAGAAAGGAATGGTAGTGTTTAGGGTTTAAATGGTAACTTTCTTTTTTATTATTTTCTGGAAATGAGTAACACGTGGATCACATGTGAGGTCTATCGCATGCGAGGTCTAGGCCTACGAGGTAAGTTTTTATATATTTATCTATTTCATTGATTTATAAAAAAAAATAAAAATTAATTAAATTCTTATATCCAAAAAATATATATAATAAACAATTCTATAGTTTAGATAAATTAAATAAATTAGGTTTTATTTTAAATTAGGGATTTCAAAATTTAAATTAATTAATTAAAACTGCATATTTATATAAAAAAAATGTTACTTAAGGGGGTGATATGGGTTTTGAACCCACTACCACCCACCAAGCCCAAGCCTTAAGAAATGACCAAACGCCAACGCACCACACATATCACTTTTACAAAATAAATTCACATATAAATAATGTAATTATCAATAGTAGCAATGTACTACCCTGAAGAATAATCTTTGATTATCCAAGCATCAATATCATGAGACCTTACACACAAATCATCGAGCCAATCTCCAAACCCTTCCATTCCATTCCACCAATCAAAGCCAAGCACTAAGCTCCAATGCCTGAAAGCCACTCGACAATCCTCAAGACTCGCACCTGCAGCCATCGAGACACACAATTCAACACATATGTACAACACACCAAGGAAGGCTCATGAGTCAAGCATCGAAGGATAAACTTAGAGTCATTTCATCGACATTAGGAGGGAAGCCAACTTATTTAGTTGTAAATGCAAAGTATAAGGACTTAGAACGAGATAAGCAGGAGGAGGCTTCATGCGTGCTAGGAGGGTAAGTTAGAGGAATTAGTGAGTGGGCTATAGTGCCAGCCTAACTACCAAGCGAAGGAGTCAATGGTTTTCTTAGGTGAAGAAATCAATCTTAGATGCTTTAACCCTAACCTAGCCAATCCCCTAAAGAGACTATTGTTTTTTTACAGACAAGTAAAAGAAACTTATGCCTAACCATGTCTTCTAGTTTAAGTAGCACCAATTTGAAACGTCCTTGAACTCACCCTGACAAATTTGGTTGATGCAGGTTAAATCATACATGATGGTTAGGAATCGAGGGAATCGAGGTAGGGGAGCATCGTCGCAGGCACCGCCAACACCACCAATTCTGTCGCCACCATCGCCCGAACTAGCTCTCATACTGCGATTGTTGGAGGCCATAAATGAGACTTTAAAGGGGCGACAACTAGCAGGGACCGAAGTGGAACCCCCACCATATGGAATGGATAATCCAAAAGCATCAAGAGATTCAGGGGGAGGACCTCTACCTGAACACATCACTCGAGAATTGTAGAAGATCAAACTTCCATAGTTTGTCGGGGGTCGCGCCAGTGAACGCGTGGAAGCATGGTTGG
Organism: Picea engelmannii; assembly: GCA_009831015.1. Classification (NCBI taxonomy): domain Eukaryota; kingdom Viridiplantae; phylum Streptophyta; class Pinopsida; order Pinales; family Pinaceae; genus Picea; species Picea engelmannii. The sequence goes on along the minus strand of ML786707.1, from coordinate 597,139 downwards.
AAGGCATGACAAGGTGTTATGCCTTAAGGGACTATGCATCCAACTCTAAGGCGAAGATAGCAATTTTTCAGTTAAGAGACAATGCCTTGAACTGGTGCAGTAACCTGGAAACACAACTACATCTTCCCCCAGACACAATATCTTGGGAACTTTTCGAGGAGAGGTTCCGAAGGAAATATATGCTAGCCTACTATGAGGAACAACAAGTAGGAGCATTTCATGCCTTAGTATAGGGAAACAGGACCGTAGAAGAGTATGAGATCAGGTTTATGGAATTGGTCAAATATGTTTCATACATGGATAATGACCAACGACAGGTAGAATGCTTCGTTTATGGGATAAACCCTAAGACCAGAGCTATGGTGCGGATGTGGAAACCATATTCAATAGCAGAAGCAGTGGAAAATGCGCGTTATGTGGAGGAACACATGAACTTAAATGTAGGTACGATACTGACCTTTTCGCATCGTCCTGGATTCATAGGGAAGGCCTCGAGGACATTTCTTAGGGGAGGGGGCTCAAGACCACCTCCATATGGTAACAGAGTCGCACCAAGGATAGTAGTTGTAGGGATTTCAATGGCAACGAGTGAAGCATCTCATTCATCTCCAACGACACAGACAGGTGCACGACCATCTCAGGGAACAACTAGTAGGGGCAGGGGTTCCAGGGGAAGGAACTCATTTCAGAGATAGTCACATAACACTATGCAGGTTCAATCTCGTGTTAGCTGTTGGGGATGTGGAGGACCCCATTACTAGCGTGACTGCCCAGAGTTACAATCAGGATTCACGCATAAAGAAGGGAAGGGCACGATGGTAAGAGAAAGTAGCAGCCACCATATTTACACAACGGTTAATAATCGCCAGGCAGAACATCAATCTACAGTGGTGGAGTTGTCAGGTACGATAAATCATATCAATGTTAAGATTTTATTTGATTCTGGTGTGACAGATAGTTTCATTTCACCATCTTCATTAGAAAAGAGTGGGTTGGAAGCCTATGAGCACGATGACTTTAAACAAGTCAAGATGGCTTCGGGGGAAAAACAAGTGGTAGGACCTAGTGTTGATAATTGTATAGTAGACCTAGGAGTGTGTACTACCAGTTTGAAGGTATATGTCACTGCTCTCAGGGCGTATGACCTAATCATTGGAATGGACTAGTTAGCATCTCACCGAGCTTTAGTAGATTGTTTTGCAAACAGGGTGCTTTGTGTCGATGATGAGGGAAGACCAATAGAGATCCAAGGTGTACAGAGAAAAGTGTCATTACGCTTTATCTCAACTATGAAGGTTAAGCGATGCTTCAGAAAAGGGTGTCGACTATATGTAATGGAAGCAGTGAATGAAAGGAAGGGACCCTCATTGGATCAGTACCCAGTATTTTCAAAATTTAAGGATGTTTTTCCGAATGAGTTACCAGGGTTACCTCCTGAGAGGGAGCTTGATTTTACTATTGAGATAAAACTTAGTGTAGAACCAATTTCCAAGACTCTGTATCGGATGAAAGCGCCGAAACTTTATGAGTTGCAATTGTAGTTGAAAGAGTTACTAGACTTAGGGCTAATAAGGCCCAGTGTCTCACCTTGGGGTGCACCAGTAATTTTTGTAAAGAAGAAGGATGGTTCCTTATGATTATGTATAGACTACAGGGACTTGAACCATGCTACAATGAAAAATAGGTACCCAATTCCATGAATAGATGACCTCTTCAATTATATGAAAGGAGTGGTGGTATTCTCAAAGATCAATTTTCATTCCAGGTATCATCAGTTAAGGATTAAGGAAGGTGATATCCCAAAAAATTCCTTTCAAACTCAGTTTGGACATTACGAGTTTGTCGTAGTACCTTTTGGATTGACCAATGCGCCAACAGTATTCATGAGCCTCATGAACGACATATTCCGGAAGTCTTTCTAGATGACATCCTCATCTATTCCAAGAATGAAAGAGAACATGAGGAACATTTACGAGTAGTGTTGTCTTGCCTTAGGGAGAAAAAATTGTACGGGAAGTTGTTGAAGTGTTCCTTCTTCCAGAAAGAAATCCACTATTTAGGTCATATCATTTCTGGCGAAGGAATCTCTGTGGACCCAGAAAAGGTAAAGGCCATTATGGAGTGGCCAGTGCCGAAAAATTCCCATGAGGTGAGAAGCTTCATGGGGCTAGTAGGTTATTATCGAATATTTGTGAAGGGGTTCTCCAAAATAGCGAAACCCATCACCACTTTGTAGTGCAAGGGAGTTAGGTGCAAATGGACAGAAGAATGTGATAGTGCATTCATTGAGCTAAAGAGGTTACTAACTAGTGCGCCAATTCTACGAGTGTCAGATATGGAAAAGGACTTCACCATCTGCACGGATGCCTCGAAGAAAGGGTTGGGGGCCATGCTAATCCAAGATGGAGGAGTGATAGCTTATGCGTCAAGGAAGTTGATGTTATAAAAATAGGACCGCAGAGCAATAAAATAAAACAAATGCAGAAACAAAACACATAAGACACACAATACAAGAGAGACACAGATTTACGTGGTTCACCGAGTGTGGGCTACGTCCACCAGAGAAATTGCCAGGTCCTTCCTTTATTATTATCCAACAAATGAAGGGATACAACCTACAGCAAAACCCACTGTAACTTCCTCTTCTTTCTCTCACAGTCTCCTCTCTCAGAATACAATATTCACCATCATCCATAGCTGCAATACATTTCCCTCATAAAAGAGGGTTTCCTTCTAGGGAAAAAAACCCTAATATAATCTCTATCGTTAGATCTGTGACCTTATAATGAATGGTCCAGATTTACAATGAAATTACAATATACTTTTACAAGGTAATTTTTTCTTCGGGGGCTTCGCCCCAAACTCCCGCTGGGGGCCCGCTTGCCCCCAGAACCCACAGACCCTGCAGAGGGGGTACCCCCCCTCTGCAATCCCCCACATGGAAGAGTGTACATACTTCTGGGGTGTAAATTCTTCATGGGGTATAAACACGGATGAAAGAAAGGACCTGTGAATCGAGCAGATAACCAGGCTCTACAACCAACAGTTGAAGAAACATGAAGAGCTATACGTGACTCATGATTTAGAGTTAGCAGCTATAATGCTAGCTCTGAAACTTTGGAGGCACTATCTTGTAGGGCGAAACTTTGAGCTCAAAAGAAACCATCAAAGTTTAAAACATCTCTTCACTCAAAGGGATCTGAATTCCAGGCAAAGACGATGGAGTGAGTTTATGAGTGAGTACAATTTTGGTATTTCATACATCAAGAGAAAGGAAAATGTGGTCGTAGAATCCTTGAGTAGGAGACCACGTATCTTCTCCTTAGTACCCTTAAAGATAAATCTGAGGGAACATGTGTTGACACAACTCCAAGGAGACAGTTGGTATTTAAAGGTTACTTCAAACCTCCAGAGAAGGAGGCAGTTACATCCAAAGTATGAAGGATATAGTCTGGAAGCAGACGGACTATTGAGATATCGAGGAAGGATGTAAACCCCTGAAAATGGGGATATTCGAAGCATCATACTGAAGGAATCTCGTAGAGAACTTTATGGTGCACATCCGGGTGTGAAGAAGATGTACACAGACATGAGGAATCTCTTCTTCTGGGTAGGCATGAAGCGTGATGTAGTCCATTTCGTTGCCAAATGCCTAGAATTTCAACAAGTGAAATCCAACCACCATCACGTGGCAAGCCTCCTACAACTACATGGTGTTCCTATGTCCAAATGGGAAGTCATCTCTATGGTTTTTGTTGTTGGGTTGCCACTCACATCTCATAGACCCAATGCCATTCTTGTGATAGTTGATAAGTTAACCAAGAGTGCTCATTTTATTCTGGTCAGAGATACTTACGATGTCACTGATGTGGCATGTGTGTTTGTAAGAGAGGTTATTCGTTTGCACATGATACCTAAGAAGATCATTTCTGATAGGGATTCCAGATTCACTTCTAGGTTTTGGACAAGTTTGCAGTCAGCATTGGGGACTCAGTTGAACTTAAGCACAACTTATCATCCTGAAACAGATGGGAAAATTGAGAGAGTAAATCAAGTCATGGAAGACATGCTCGGGATGTATGTCATGGATAATCAAACCTAGTGGGAGAAGTAGATACCTTTGGTAGAGTTTGCTTATAATAACAGTTTTCATAGCTCCATCGGAATGCCACCCTACGAAGATCTGTATGGAAGGTCATGAAGAACGTCATTGATTTGGGATAGATTAGAAGTTCGAGTAACAATTGGTCCATAATTGATTCAAGAGATGGAGGAACAGGTGATTCAGATTAGGCAGGGACTAAAGGAAGCATAGGATAGGCAGAAAAGTTATGCGGATGCACACAGGACCGACCGAAATTATGAGGTGGGAGACCAGGTTTTCATTCATATCATGCCTAATAAGAGTACCATACGGTTCGGGAAGGGTACAAAGTTGTCACCTCAATTTATAGGACCATTCAGAATCCAAGAGAAAATTGGACCCATTGCCTATCGTCTCGTATTGTCACCCCACTTGCATAAAACTCATAATGCTTTTCATGTATCTGTTTTACATCATTGTGTTGCTGATGAATCACATAAACTAAATTGGAAGGAATTGCAGGTATCGGACATGGGAACCCTCACGGTAGAAACGTTACGCATATTGGACCGTAGAGTCCGACAACTCAGGAACCGTTTGGTAGACCAAGTTAAGGTCCAGTGGGACAAGTATAGTCCAGGATCTGCTACTTGGGAAGATGCCGAGACATTACGACAAGACTATCCCTCACTTTTTTTTACCAAATCGAGAATATGTTTCTCAAAGGTTGGGTGTATGTAACACCACCTTTTGACTTAGACATCCAGGATTACCTAAGGCCTACTTATATTATTTTCTCTTCACAGTGAAACTATTAAATGATACACTTAAACTTTTAAGACATATGAACCATTATGAATATTTAAATGTTATTGATGATGATGAATATAATGCAATCTACTATGTGAATGCAAATTTTATAAATGTTTAAATGTTATTGACGATTATGAATATAATGTGATGTACATTGTGCATGTAAATTTTACGAATGTTTAAATGATATTTATGATGATGTATATGATGTGACATATTGTGAGAATGTAAATTTTATGAATATTTAAATTTTATTGATGAGGTTGGATACGATGCAATCTATTTGGTAAATGATAATTTTATGAATGGGTGTTGAAATTGAACTATGGGATATTCTGAGATCTATTTCTAACTTGAAAACTTGATGTTAATTTGTTGGTACACGGATACCGAATTGAAATGATGATCGCATTCAATTACATGATGATAATGGATAGAAACGTATGAGTTTGTGTTACAGACTAATATGCAAGTTATGGGCTATGAAATAGCCAACGTAATGATGATGAAAGTGGATATCATGACCACTAGCTGGGAAACATTATGGTACGAATATTTTTATGTGAAATTATATTGGTTTGGATGCATTGCTATGATATGTGGACCAGTGCAGGATTTCAAGTGATGAGACTGCCCAAAACCGAATAAACGATGACAAAACTCCCAACAACATGATGTCACTGTATATTTCATTATAGGGTGTGGACCCTAGTTATGATTAGGAGGGGTGGAGGCATTTCCCACAATGTATCCTCTGAAACCTAAAGTCTTGGGAGGACGGCGTTAGCTCACGCTCCCCAAGATGTATGATGATGAATGTCAGTTGCCTGCTGGGGAAGCTTGGTCGAGATAGTGACACTTCTGCTTACATGTTCTATTTGGAGTTAGGTCAATATAGTTGATGCTCCAAGATAGTCCAGCAGAGGAAGGATAGGAATGAAGATGGAAGTAAGTTAGGGAGAAAGGATGAGTAGAAATAGTTGAGAAAGTGTGGAGATTTGTATGATGGTAGAATTTAATGTTTTTCCCTTCTAAAAAGAAAATGTGTATATATGAATATTCATAATTTACGTAACTAAACCACAGTTGTCTAAATAAAATTGTTGAACTGGATAATGGTAGTTAAAGGATTTCGCAAACATTTGATTGGTTATTGTTTTTTATAAAAGACTAGTCTTGCTGATTGGATTTGATGCATACATAAAATACTATAAGGGTGATAGTTATTGATTATTAGTACATGCATGAGACTTGTATCTACTCGCTACACATGCATTTCTTGTACATGTACACTAGTATGTATGAGTTTTCTTGACTTACTTACTAATAGTGTCAGTTAATTGTCATGAATGTGTGAACCATGTTTCTTTTCCTTGTATCATGACATACCTTAACTTCGGGATGAAGTTTTGTGAAGGGTGGGTGTATGTAACAACCCTAGTTAAATAGATCATAGGGATTTTTAAGTATAATTAATTAGATAATTAATTGTCCTAATATGGTTTTAGTTAAACAATTATTAGTATTAATAATATTAATTAATTAATTATTTATTAATTAATTGTTTATAACTTTTGATTGATTAATTAATTAATTAATTGATTACATATCACATTCAATGACATGGGTAACAAATTTAAGGGGCTTAATAATTTTAATTTATTTAATTAAATAATTTACGTATGCAGAAGGGGATAAGATATTAATGAAGGGGATAAGATATTAAAGAAGGGGATAAGATAATAAAGAAGGGGGATAGGATAATAAAGGAGGAGATAAGAAAATTAATGAGGGGGAGGAGAGTCGGTGAATGGGGATATGATGGGGAG
>ML786707.1:527923-590317 GCA_009831015.1 Picea engelmannii | reverse complement strand
CATGGGGGCCAGGATTCCTTTCGGTATCCTAGAGCTAGGGAGCCGGAGAGGCTTCTCCTAGCTATCTGGGAGGTTAGTCAGTTTGAGAAAAGTTTGGTCAAAGCAGCAGGCTCGGCAAGACAATAGAGTGGACAACCATCGCAGCGGAAATTAGCATCAGGCAGAGGTATTTTTCTATCATGAAATTCTTATTATGTTGTGTAATTCAATAGGTTGTTGTTCATTAATTAATTAAACCTGCGTATATGCTTAATGAAAGAAATTACTTAGCCTTCTTGAGTAGAAGTAATCTTATTTGTTTCATCTTACGGAGTTTTTTTAGACTTAGATTAATAAGGTCTCTACAAAATTGTTACTTTTTTATTATTTTGATTCGTAATAATGTAAATGTCAAAGTATCAACTTCATCTTAAACATATACATATAGATAAATATTATCATCTAAAAATTTCACATTTGTGACTGGAACCAGCTAAGATCCATCTTAACTCTAGATCTATCATGTTCCAAGAGGGATCCAATCCCTCAAGGAGAAAGCATTTCCTCAAGTTTTTCCCTCTAAAAGAATGTTTTCACCATGAGGGATTTGATCCCTCTTGACGCATGATAGATCTGGAGTTAAGATGGATCTACGCTAGTAATATCATCATCCTTATTATTTGATTCATACTCTTGTAAAACAAATTCAACTTCTTAACATCATTAAGAATTTCTTGATTATGATTACATAACCTTTTGATTTCTTCATCTTTCTTTTTCAATTCTTCCCTTCACTCATAATTTTCCAATTTTCCTTTGCTATTATGTTCTTTCTTTAAGTTCTTAACCTCCTCGATGAGGGATTCATTAAGGGAATGCATCTTATACAACTGATCATCTTTATTCTTAATATTTTCTTTTAGTTCCTTGTTATGAGTATTTCTATAATATGGAATGTTTTTCTTTAGCTTCACTGAATTCATCTTCAATTTTATGCATCGCTTCCATTTTTAAGTCCTTGATCCATTTTATTGAGAAGAATTATTCAAATACTTACTATGTGATGTTTCATCTAGTATCTTTATCAATACTCATCCACCACTGAGCCATAATTAAATGACTAAGAGTCTGCACAATTCACCAACATCTAGATGCTTACCACATAATTTAATTTCTATATCTCTACAATTATTTTGAGTTGAGTTCAAACTTCTTCAATCATTGTTCATTTATCAACATAGTTTAATGGATTATGTTTGGATTGTTTTAATGCTCATCTTAGTTTCTTATAATGCCAAATCCACCATCCAACAAAAAATTCAAATGCCCTTTGTTATTCAGTTCTATGCTCAAATGAAACTAACTCAAAACATAACAATAAAACTTTATTTCATCCAATTAACATCAAAAGGATTTATTCCCAACTCCTTTGTCAAAAAAATGCTCAATGAAACGACTATACATCCCAACAAAATTTAATATGCTACGCTCTTATTATTATCATTAGAATCATCACGACCATGAAATAACACAGTCACAAGTTTAAAATCAAATTGGTGTGGGTAAATTTGATTTTCCAACACATTGGCTATAGATAATGCTCGTGCCTTGAATAGATAGAATAAGGAAACACTAAACAACAGGAATGCATACAAAATGAAAGAAAAAAAAATATTTAATGGTTCATTTATAAAACACTCAAACTAATAATTAATAAAGCATACAAGTCACAATAAATCACGAGAGTTGTGCATTAATAATTATGCTAATCCATCAAATAAATGAAATCCATGTAGATTATTATCAACCCAATGGTCAAGCACTTTGAGTGAATGAACTACGGGGATTGACTCATAAGGTTAGGACCACCCAAAATGGCTTGTTGGTTATTAACATGGAATAACAGAGTGCCAACTGTGCTTCTTTACCAACATTTGTATTGACCTAGTAACACAACACACACATATTCTCTCCATGCTAGTTATCAAACAATTGGAGGATTAAGCTACATGTTACATTAACTATTCTATTGAATAAAAATTTGGGATGGAAGTTTATTTTAGTTACTAGAAACAACACTTAGTTACAACAATACATCAACCACAAACATTTTCAATGCACGAGACATAGATCCTTTTCCATGGAAATGCCAAACAGGAAAACCAAATTTAATGGGGATTTTATTAAGTAGGAAAGTTATTAAAAAAGGGTGAGCTATACACAATCTTTTTGTATTCTTAATCACTAGAAAGAAATTTGCAGATGTTCATGGATAAATAATATTTTTCTCTCATTGTGGGATAGGCTCAATGTCTTCTTCTCCTTCATATATCAGGTAGACTACTTCCTTGATATTTCATATTTTCTACTTCCCTTGTTCATTTCCTACTCTCTCTTAAATTTCATGCCCTTCTTCATCAGAACCTTCATTTTTAATGGGATTCCTTGGAAGGAAAACCATCAAAATGGTTTTTTTCAACTTCCAAGGGAATATTTGAACATTTTCTCAACTTTGCCAAAAAGCATTAAATTCTTATTACAAAGTTTACATGGATAGTTTTGGTGAGGATCCAATTTGGATCACACCTCCCAATTTGTAGGATTTTGGTCCCTAAAAGATTCAACTCACTTCATTATTATTCTTCCTTGAATTTGCATGCCTACCTCATCTGTTTCCATCAATCAATATCTAACAAATGTCCCAGAAATTGTGCCTCCATTCCAAGATGGAAGATAAGAGATGAATATGAGTTTTCCTTGAAATAAGCATGTTTTCCACCTCATGGTTAGAGATAACATTCAATGTTGCAATAGGTTGTTGGAAAACTATTTATCCTCGGGTTTTAAGTGCAAGAAGCTCCTCTTACCTCCAAGATTTCTTCTTGGATATTTGGTTCTTGGGATGGAATTTTGGATGAAGCCTCCAAATTTTTTACTCTGAATTTTCAATCAACCTATCCTACTAGAAATAGTTCCTAAATGAGCTACTTGTCCTTCTAAAGTGACAAAAATTTATATCCTTATGACCCGTTTGCTTGCAATACAAACAAATGAAATATATTATGCCATAATTTTTTGGTTTGTGAGATGCTTGCCAACTCAGTTGCTTGGTCCCCCAAGAGTTGGAGTAGATATGGATGGAAACATCGTCTCTTTGATTCCCTCTTCTAGGATTCTACAAGCATATTTGAGTGGATTTCTACACACTCATTTTCAAGATCCCTTTTTCTCCATGGGAATGGATTCTTTTACATTTCCTCTTACCTTTATGAAGGTGGTCGGATATAATTTTGCATTCGTTTCTTGTCCACCAAATCCGAGGCCTTCATGCATGGGCCTTTGTTAAGCTACAATGGGGATCAAACTCCCTTTTACTTCCTTTCCTATCCCTTGCCCATCGTATCCCATTTTCCTCATGATATTGCAACCAATACCTCTAGAGTTATTTTCAAAGTAACCAAACATATCTTGAGGAAGCATATTGGAAGGTGAGTTTACCATGATTAACTCGTTCATGGTCCTATCTTTCGAAAGGGAAACAGAAGGGGATTGGTTTTTCTCTTGGATAGTTGTTTGTATTTTCTTCAAGGCCTCTTCCTTAATTTCCAAATCTTGGTATATCTTAGAAACCACTTCAGTGAACGTATCCTCTTTCCAATTATCCAATTGAGTTATTTTCTCCTTCAATTACAAGTGTTGCAACCTATTTTTGTGGTGGTGAAAGATTCCTGGTGTTTGGAAAGTTCCTTTTCCATATCATCTACTTTCTTCCTCCAACATTGACTTTACTCTTGGATCTTCTTATTGAAGTCTCTCAACTCTTTCAACTTCTTTCTCTTCAACACTTTTCCCATGGAATCTTCTTTAAGGTCTCTAAGAACTTTCTTTGATACCTTATAATATGTAATCAAGGGACTGAGTTTCCACACAATTCACCAATACATATGTTTACCACATAATTTAAATATTGGTATATCTCTACAATTATTCTCAGCAGAGATCAAACTTCTTCAATAATTTTTCATTTATTGACATACTTGAATGGCTTTTTGTTCGACTAGTTTTAATGCTTGGATTATTTTATTAAAATGTAAAATCCTCCATCAAACAACAAATTCAAATTCCCTTTTTTATGTTGTTCTATTCTCAAATGAAATTAAATCAAAAATAACAATACCCCTCTATTTCATCCAATTAACATCAAAAGGTTTTAGTCTCATCTCCTCTATCAATGACACAGTTAGTTTGACCACTATACATCCCAACAAAATGTAATATGCTACACTCTTATTGTTATCATTGAACTCATCACAATCATGAGATAACATATAGTCACAAGTTTAAAATTAAATTGTTGTGTGTAAATTTGATTGCCCAACACAATGGTTGTAGGTAATTCCCACACCTTGAATGGATAGCGTAAGGAAGTGCTCAACAAGGCAATTGGATATAGAATGAAAGAAAAAAATTATTTTGTTGTGCATTTATACACCACTCAGAACAAGAATTGGTACAATGTAAAAGTCACAAGAAATGAGAAGAGTTAGTGCATTATTAATTTCACTAATCCATTGAATGAAGGAAAGTATTTTAGGTGCTTAGTAACCCAAAAATCAAGAACTTTGAGTGAACAAAATATGGGGATCAATTCATAAGGTTCACAAACCCAGAATGACTTGTTGGTTATTAACATGGAATAATAGAGTATCGACACTTGTAGTGACATAGTAACAAAACACATAAGCATTATCTCCATGTCAATGATCAAACAATTGAAGGATTGAGCTATGGGTTCCATCCAATTGTTTCATCGAATAAAAATTGGTGATGGGATTTTATTTCAATTACCAGAATGTAAGACTAAATTGCAACAATTTTTCAACCATAGAGATTTTAAATGCACGATAGGCATAGATATTTTTGCATGGAAACCCCAAATGGGAAAACCAAATTTGTTGGGGATTTTATTAAGCAAGAAAATGACAACAAAATGGTGATATATACCATATTCAATGTATTGTTACTCACTGGAAGGAAATTTATAGATGGTCATGGTTCAAAAAAAATCTCCACTCATTGTGGGACAGACTCAATGTCTTCTTCTCCTCCAATCACCAATTAGATTGCTTCATTGATCTCTCATCTCTACTACTTCCCTTCTTCATTCCCTCCTCTATGTTGAATTCCATACCCTTCTTCATCACACGATTCATTTTTTATGGGCTAACTTGGAAGGCCAACTATCACAATGGACTTTTTCAACTTCCAAGGAAATTTTTGAACATTTTCTCAACTTTGCTAAAAATAAATAAATGCTTACTATAAAGTATACACAAATATTTTTGGTGAGGATCCAATTCAGATCAACCACTCTCGAGCTTCGCCATAAAAATCAAGACTTGGCTCAACAAGATTCTTACCATATTACTTCACCATCCTCAACCATTGTATGGAATTGATTTCATCTTTATATTTATCTCCACTAAAGTAATTTATTTCCATTCATTATACTTGGGAACCAATCATAAACCTCAATTTTTAGAACTTAATATTGACAATAATTATCCAAAATGGTGATTGTTATTTTTCTAACCTATTATTATGTGTTTCCTACTTTGAATTGATTTTGAATCACCTCAATTGGACATCCCAATAAAAATCTATGATAATTTTAAATTATCATGGCTTTTAAAACTCTCATTCAGAGACTGTCTTGTTGGTTGACATTCCTCCTAATGTATCTATAATATTTTGGCCCTTATAAGTGTAACATCTCGCTCTTGCACATATTGAGCAGACTTAATCTTTGAGGACACTTGCATTCAAGTGATCCAGGTCGTTATGCTATTGGTTGTTTGGATTATGATTATGAGACATTGTGGATTTGATGGTATGTTATTTTTGTTGTATTTACATCGACAAGTGCTATTGAATGGGTTCTCCTAAGTGTGAAAGACTCTGAACGTTGAGGATGTCAAGGAATCGATGAAACTTCGTGGACTCTGGATCGAGTTAGGGAGTGGAATGTTAGGGTTTGAATGTCGTTGATGTGACATATGTACATACGATTAGATGTTATGATGTTGATTATTATTGCTGACATGATTCATTGATAGATACAGGTTGAAGATAGCTTGCCAAACAAAATCACATTTGGAGTAGAGGGGTCACGCACGACAACCAGAGACATTGAGGGAGAGGTGTGGCAGTAGCCCTGCCACATCCTACTAGCATTCCCATCGTGGCTTGAACTATAGGTTAACGATTACCTAGTTTGAGAGACATGTGATGTCATGAGGGAAGACTGTGATAGTCTCTCACGATGATTATAAGGGGAGCACAATAAGGTAGGGTCCTTATTCCTTAGAGGTCCTTAGTCTCCCACAAGATCACCTGATAGAGTGTTGACTTCACGGGTTTGACGTCTACCAAATTCAGTCAAGAGGGGAGTGGCACCCTTGAAGCACGTAGTGAGTCTTGAAGGTAACGTCGTGCAAAGAAAATGGAAAGATGTCAGTGGCACCCTCGGAGCACGTAGTGCGTCCTGAAGGGCACGTCATGATTTTAACTATGGTAAATTAATAAACCTAGTGCCTCAAAAACTATGCATCCTTAGGACCTAGTCGGCCTTAAAATGAATGATGTGATAAGTAAGGTTTAATAACAATTTTTCCCTTAAGAACAGTCACCAAGCCTAGTGAATTGAAAACCTAGGTCTCAGTAGAACCTTCAAACAAAAAAAACTAATTAGACATGTAAGAAGAAGGGGTAAAGAAAATTCAAACTTTATTAATTAAAGTGAAAATTTTAATGAAGGTTTAATTATTAAAAAGGGATAAAAGGTTGTTTGTCTAAAATTGTTAATTTTGAACTTAGTTAAAAAGGGGGAAACTTAAGGAAAAAAGGGAAACTTAAAGAAAAAGGGAAATGTCTAACTTAGTAAGAAATCTAGCCTTTGGAGCTATCTATTTATGAACTCAACTAGGAATTAAGTAAGACATAAGTCATTTAAGAATTGTAAGGGAATAATGGGACACCGAGGAGCATTTTTAGGAACACCTTTAGTTTCATGATGGAAATAGAAAAAATTAATTAATTAATTAATTGATTTTCTGACGCAACTAGGAGATGGGGCGACATGTGTACGGGGGAGGGTTTTTCAAAATTAATTAAATGAAAAAGAAATCTAATTAGGGTTTTGGGAAAATAATAACTAATAAAACTCTATAAAAAGGATGGAGAAGGAGGGTTATGGATCACATCTGGCTTGCATAACGTTACGTTGCAGAAATTTCATCTTGACTAAACTTTCTCTTGTGGGAGTTGGGATACCCAGCTCGAGCAATGAGTGGTAGCTCGACCTTGCGATGCGATTTTGGTGCTATCATTCTCTGGTATCGTGTGCATGGCCCTTTTGTGGTTCTGGGGGCTCAGGGGGAAGAAGAGTGTCCCAAGCGTTCGATGGGACATAGCGGTATGGTATCATCGACCGATAAGCAAGATCTGGATGGAGAAAACACATCGGAGAACCTTTTATCCTCATCGTCGTCGGTAAAGGTACGCCTATTAAAGTTGTTACTTGTAATAAAATTTAATGTACACTTGTTTATTTTACTGTATTCGGATCACGATTTCATTTCCATGACCTTTCCTTGCACATGTATTTCTATGGTAATTGTAGCATATTATTTTTTGTAAAATCATAATTTGTAATGGTAATCTGACAGAAGAAAAAGAAAATTATTTTTACATACATAACCACATTGGAAGAACTGTTGCGTAGGATAGAAATGGTTTTCTTTAGAATTTTCATAAGAATGTAGGTCTCCTTAGGGATTCCTTGAGAATTATGTTATTAATGTAATCCCCTTGTCGCTTGATTCATCATGTAAGAAGCCTTGCTATCCACAATATATTTTATTTATGTGTTATTGTCTAATTGTGCGTCACCAGAATGAGCCCCAGACTCAAAACCTTGCATGCGCTTTTGTATCTCCTGCTTGTGTTTTATTTATTCCTTGATTGCATTTTATTATTATTATTTTGTTCTCCATGGAGAAGATCTGGATGCAGATTTTTGTTTTTATCTTATGTTCCTTTATCTTTTAAGTTATTAGTCTATGATTCAACAGTCGATCAGCCAGGCGTCGAATCGATTATCTTTCACTCTGGCCTTAAAGATTTAAATTTAAATTCCCTTCTTTCCTATGCATGGATAATAAGTGTAGGATCATTTCTCTACCCAAAAAGGAATTCCGTCCTGAGAATTTATTCCCTCCTTAGACTCTGCGATTATTGTGATTTATTCTCGACAAACTCGTGCTTCCACACAATGATTTTGGGGATGTCTCTCCAGTTCACCAAACATTTTATTTCTTTGTGATTCTGTTGGAGTTTTGTAGGAAGGAACTAAAGCAGTAGATTATGAATTTTAGTAACATAAGTTAATGAAAAATAATCTAACATAATTTCCTCTCTAGCCATGATGGTATTCATTTTAAGAAAGAAAGGATTTGATAGTTGGAATAGATGTGGCATAATTCCCAGAGAGTATCTTTCAACGTATTGGCAGATCAGATTCTAAGGATAAATTTCTCCATTATGCCTTTATCATTTGCGTTTCTGGTGAAATTTTGTATCCCTGTATTTATTCATTTCACGATTTCTGAGTTTTTCTTGACATCGTTTTAAAAGGCCCCAAATCGAACTGCCCATTTTTGTTGTCCCTTCTCCTTTGCCGAGATGATTCACTTACCTGGATTACCTTGGATCTTGGCAGCAGTCATTGTCTTGTGTTTGAATCCTCCATGCATGAATACCTATATTGTTGGTCAATGTGACTTGGTGTGGTGGCCCTCGGGTTACTTAAACACTTTCTCCAATTCATTTCTGGAACAGGGTTTAGATAAACTGTCGGGGTTAATATCATTCTTGTAGCTTGTTAATACCTGTTGGCAGGACGTAATATTCCAATTTCATAACCCTATTTATAGAGGTGGCCCTTGTTAAATATATTGTAACCTCAACAGCCTGACTGTACACTGCCAGTTGTACTACACAGCTGTACTTTCTATTCTTGATTTACTTGAGCCTATTTAGCTCAGCTATTTCCCATTGCATTGCAATATCTTCAGTTCTTCTTACATTCTAATATATTGTTTTCTGTTCTATTCTTTCTCTCTGCATTTCTTGCTTCACAGTTTATCATGGTATCAGAGCTTCAGCAATAAGCCTCTTCACATAGGCTGGAGAGAAACACGATCCTCAAATAGCGCAGAGCTTACATGGATCTGGAGAGCACGCGACACAGTCTTTTCACAAGGATTGGAGAGTTGTCTGTCATAGTCTTGAAAGATCCTCGCAGGAAACTTCCACGAGGAAGTTTTCATAATACTCTCTAAAGATCGTCGTAAGAATATCACGTGAGGTCACATAGCATACTATGCTCAAACGTTTCAGGAAGAAGATACCGAGAAAGAAGAAACAGTAAAGATTCTTGTACATTTTTCAAGAATCGTCAAAGATTGATGAAGAAGAGCTGCAGGAGGTGGGAACTCTTGAAGAATTCAAAGAATTCATTCAAATTCGCTAAAGATTCTTGCAGAAGGAAGAATCATTTAAAGATTTATGGAAATCGCTCAAATCTGTCAAAGATTGTAGCAGAGAATGAAGAACTCATGAAATTCTTTCAAATCTTTGAAAGATTCATGAATCTTTCTTCCACAGGAGTAAAGAACGTGTCTCAGGTGCAAAGATCAGCCATTAAGGCTGTAAGATTTGTCTTGAGAATGGATCTGAAGTAGGAAACTAGTTTAGAAGGGACAAAGAGAGCGTGGAAAAGGCAAAAGAATTTCAGTCGTCAGATCTCGCACAGAGGACCGACAACCGTTAGATCAGTGAGAAAGTGCATGAGGTTTAATCCTCTGGAGTGCACATGAGATTTTTTTTGACTTGTGAAGTCACGAAGTCCCGACATCATCTGGACCGTCCATCAAGAGACACCTGGCGAGATCATGACATTTCGTAGAATCGCAAGGTGTAAGGGTAAGAAGACTGCCGTGAGAATTCACGAATCGCGAAATCACGAGTCATTCTGGACCATCGGATCGAGATAGATCATGAGCCGTCGATCTTATACCATCGCAAAATCGGGGATCGGGAGTTGGACAAGTGAGAGACTGCTCTTCAAAACTCCGATACGTGAAATCGCGACATCACAAATCGCGAAATCCCGAGAGGACTTGTGAGTCGTCCATCTCAGAGGACAGGTGGCAGCAGATCCAAGTGCTGCCAAATCGACATATCGGAGTTCGCGGTTTTGAAAGATCATCACAACAAGAGTTCTAAACTCGTGAAATCGTGATTCACGTTATAGCGATAAGATCACAACCGTCCATTTATTTGGACACGTGGTGGACATCGAGGAAACCGTCGGCATATCGGCTACCGGGGTTTCAAGTTGTAAGAGAAATTTCGAGTCACAAGTCGCAGACTCGCAACACAACGCAGACCATCCATCTTGAGGGGACGTGCGACGTAAATGTGAGGGCTCGAGAAAAGTCCCGAAAGAGGAGAGTCCATCGGCGCATCGCGATTCGGTAAATCGCGAATCCTGAGGACAAGAAACACAAGCATTTCGGAACTGCGAAGTCCGAAATCCCAATAGGAGGAAAGCTTCATTTTGGGGCCCAGATGACATCATCTCGTCAAAACAAGGGATCGAGAATCTCCATGGTGAAACCCCCGAAGCAGACTTGAGGCGTCCATCTATTGGGACACGTGGCGGAGATCAAAGGAATCGGGAAAGTCCCGAAAGGAAAGCGCCATCGGAAAATCAGAGATTGAGGAATCGAGGAGTCAGAAGAGCTCGTCATCAGGGTTCACGAAGTCTTGATTCATGATATCCGGATAAGATCTTGACCGTAAGATCACAGGAAGATCTCTACCATTGAATTGTCGAAAGGCAAATTTTTGCATTTCAGCAAATTGAAAGACAAACAACTGGAGAATCACGTAGCACTTTAAAACAAGGTGCATGGTCACATTACACCATGAAAAAGGAAAATTCAAGGCCGATAAGATCTCATCAACAATCGGCGTTTTGGCGATCAGAGGTAAATATGGAATTTCCCTCTATTTTTTCTGATATTTTTTTTCAAAAAAAAAATATGTCGTCTAGCAATTTAGGACCAACTCAGGGTCTGATTCTACTTGGAAATAACTATGAGTTCTGGTCTCTTTAGATGAGATCCTTCTTGCAAGCACAAGAGTGCTGGGAGCCAGTGGATCTTGGATATGTGGAACTAGATCCAGCCGCCCTTTCTGCACACCAAAAATAGATCAGCATGGTAAAATTTTGATTGTATGTTTATATGTTGATGACATGGTCTATACGGGAAATCTTGAGTCAACAGATTTTAAACATGCCATGCAATCTGAGTTTGAGATGACAGATCTTGGCATAATGAAATATTTTTTAGGGATTGAGGTTCATCAATCAGCCAAAGGCATTTTTGTTTGTCAGCAAAAGTATGCAGCAGACATCCTCAAAAGATTTCACATTGAAGGATGCAATCCGGCAGAAACTCCCATACCACTAGGCACAAAATTGAGAAAGAATGATGAAGGTTCTACAGTGGACTTTACCCTGTACAAAAGTTTAGTAGGCAGTTTGTTGTATCTTACAGCAACTAGGCTTGACATTATGTATGTAGCCAGCCTTGTTTCCAAATTCATGGAATCCCCCAAAGATTCTCATTGGAAAATGGAAAAGCGAATTTTGAGATATGTTGTAGGAACTCTCAATTTCGGATTATGGTACACTAAATCTGATAGTAATCAACTTTCTGGTTACACAGACAGTGATTTTGCAAGCAGACTAGATGACAGGAAAAGCACATCTGGACATGTTTTTCAATTGGTCACAAACCTAATCTCATGGGCATTAAAGAAGCATCCAATTGTTTCAATATCTTCTACAGAGGCAGAGTATGTCGCTGCTACCTCAACTTCTTGTCAAGATGTGTGGCTGAGAAGAATATTGAAAGATATGTCACATACAGAAAAGGATCCAACTCCTATTTTTTGTGATAATACTTTAGCAATTGCTTTATCCAAAAATCATGTGTTTCACAAGAAAAACAAACACATTGACACTCACTTTCATTTCATACACGAGCTAGTCAATAATGGTGATATTGCACTACAATTTTGTGGTTCTCGAGATCAGCTTGCTGATATCTTTACAAAGCCACTAGGAAAATCGGTTTTTGATTTTCAGAGACAACACTTAGGCATAATCAGTGCTGATGATTGTAACTGTTGAGTTTAAGAGGGAGTGTTAAATATATTGTAACCTCAACAGTCTGACTGTACACTGCCACCTGTACTGGACAGCTGTACTTTCTATTCTTGATTTGCTTGAGCCTATTTAGCTCAGCTATTTCCCATTGCATTGTAATCTCTTCAGTTCTTCTTACATTCTAATATACTATTTTCTGTTCTATTCTTTCTCTCTGCATTTCTTGCTTCACAATTTATCAGCCGTTACACAGTTTTTCTACTTGCCTAAAAAAGATTTAACATTTCTACAATGGTTTCGTGTTGAACACAGAACCCAACCCCAGTCGTGTTGTTACTCCTGTGCATTGAGAGTTTTATGGTTTGCGTACCATTTCTGATATGGAAGATATTTTTAATGGGAGTGTAATTTTAAATCTGTGATGACTATTTTAATACCGTGCTATGTAATGGCAGGTAATATTTTAATGATTTGTTGATTGTTTTATGGACAGTGTTATTTAATGGTAGGTAATATTTTTATGTTTGTTGAACTGAATTTCGTGGTTCTCCTTGGAGTTATCACCTACATTCTTCTTGGTTGGAACGCATGCAGTCCCAAACCCTTACCCATAGATAGGCATTGATTTTTATGGCATCCTTTATTATTGCAGCATTGGACAAAGAATGGGATCGTTACAGAAGTATAATGTAAGAAAGCCCAGTTTTAACATGAGGGAAAATACCGAGTAAACATCAGTTTTAACGTATGGGGTAAACAGATTCGGTAAAAGTTATGAGATTTCATACTTTGGATTATATACGAGCTTTAGTAGCCTGATGAAAACTAAAGAGAATTGGAACACAACTTGTTTTAACTATCTTAATAGGAGTGGAGTTAGTTGTTAATACACAAACTTGAATAAACTACCTTACATCCTACTAAACTCTTTTTCATCTAAAAAATGGGAATACGTTGTAATTTGGAATTAGTAATCATAAATTTTGTTACAATGAAGAAAAAAATATTATTTAAATTCTACACAAAATTCTCCTTTAAGATGTTTATCCTTGGTAAAAAGAGTCTTTGTTCTTTTAAAAAAAGGATTTTCTATGGTTTTATTACCAAAATTTTAACTCTGTAGCTTGGGATTTGAGCATATATATTATTTATTTGAGCATAATGCAACTTTACCTACTGATGTCCACCAAATTTACCAATAGCCATACAGGTTGTAAATTTAAAATCAAGCCACCCAATAATGAATGTGTTATATTGTGTTAGCTAGGAATGCATCATGTTAAATTGATCATTTTTATAGGGTAATGTTAATTTATTTCAATTATTTGATGTTGATTCTTTCTAATGATAAAAGGGGTTGTAATTAGGAAGAATGGAGAAGGACTGATTATGTTAGTTAATGGTGTATGATGAAAACGTTTTTAATGGAGAATAAAATCTATAACTGCATGAGTTAGAAGGATGTATTGTAAGTTGTAGATGTATTAGTCACTTCTTTATTTAAAAATCCTAGTTGAATGAGTGTAGTTATTGTTTACATGGACCTGATGTTTGCCTGATTAAATAGAGGACCTCGAAGGTATATCACTTCTCATGCCTCAGATCCTACTTAATGGTTGATTGATTAAATAGATTGCATGGACCTTAAATAGAATTTCGCCTCAAGTTGGTTACTGCTAGATAGTTTGTGTATGTCAGATATATTTCTTTCTTGTAAATTAAAGGTCGATCGAAGTAATGTCCAAATGTTTAGATTATCTGGTGGTGCGTGGCGAAAGGCCACCAATGTTTGGTCGTTGTTATTTACTTGTGCGCCATGCATTGTTGATTCATTCATTGTTATTTCTCACTCGCATTGAAGGTTCTTGTTATGTGTGTCGGTTGGTGTTGTTGTGTTTGTTGATTGATGATTGTCTTTAGCTTGTAGGTGTTTTCTTGCTTGTGTCAAGTGGGATGTAGACACATCCTTATTCCTCAGAACAGTCACCATCCTTGAGACCTTAAATGGTAAAAATCGATGGGAACTTGGGCTTGAGAATTTCTTATGTGTCCCGGAGGTCCTAGCCTTGCAGGGTAGGACGGGCAGGTAGTCGTTTTTATTTTGTCTAATTTATTATCGCATGTTTCGTCTAGTTGCATGATGTGCTAGTATGTTAGGTCGTTGTTGTATGTTGCTTGATGTGCGTGTGTTGTGTTTGTCGTCAAGTTGTGTTGATTAATTATTGTTGTTGTTACTTTCCTACAAAAAAAAAAAATTGCACTTGCTTTGCATCGCATGTAGTCGTAACAACGGGAGTCATTACATATGGTATCAAAGTGGTTTGACCCGCAACTTGGGATCACTATGGCTTCCGTTGATTTGATAATTGACCATAATGTTGCTAATTAAGTTGACTTGTATTCATGCAGGTAATCATGGTTAGAGGACGTCGTGGAGGCAGATGACGAGGTGCTAGGGGAGGAGGCATGACGCCCCTAGTAGCATCCATGCCTGAGGGGTCTAACCCCCAGGGAGGCGAATGAGTTGTTGGGAAGGAAAAAATAGCTATGGGTGATGTGGTTGGGTTGATGAGGTCCTTTCAGTGGATGTCTGAGGCACTGATTAGCCGTTTGGATAGAGATGAGGCCAGGGCGTTGAGACCCCTGGAGGGTCCACTACACGCTCTGGTCGATACTAGTAGCATTCACCGTGAACTCGAGAAGGTCAAATTTCCCAAGTTCTTTCGTTCCCGGGAATGTGCAGCCGCAGAGCCATGGTTGGAGAATATCGCGATGTGCTTTGCACTTCGCAACTATACCTCCAACATGAAGGTATTCATGGTGGTATTTCAACTAAAGGGGAGCGCGCTTCTATGGTGGAAGACGATCCTTCCATAATTCAACATGGTCGCCGAAGATGTTTCATGGGTAGTGTTTTAGGAATGGTTTCGAGAGAGGTATCGATGTTAAGAACCAAATATCAATATAGAATAGAAAAACCTCAGAATAAGTACTCAACGCCTTGAAAAAGGGATAATTTTAGATAATAAGGCGCTTCGAGGGGGAAACCTCTTTTTACCCCACACAAATGTTCAAGTACAAGATGCTTCCAATTGAAAATGTCTCCTTGGTATATATAGGGGACTAGGAGGTATAATTACAACTAATGGAATAAATCTGACATAAATAAAATAACATTACTAATGTAGTATGCCCCAATTAAGGGGTAATGAGCCAATATTAGGGCTTAGCATGCCCCTCCCCTTCAGGCAAGTGTAGTCCACAACTTTTGAGTAACTCTGGATGCTTCTGTATAAAAGACTCATCTTCCTGAGTGAAATCTTCAGCCAGTAGTTTCCTCCATTTAATGAAATACTCTGAAATGAATCTATTCCTCAGTTGGCGAATTCTTGTGTTGTTGATGGCTTTAGGCTCCAATATGATTTTTCCTTCCTTGTCAAGTTCTGGAAATATAGTTTGAACTGAGATCTTATCACCTATAACCTTATTTAAGCATGAAACATGGAAAACTGGGTGTACTCGTGAAGATGCATGAAACTCCAATTTGTATGCCATAGTACCAATATTTTGCAACACCTTATAAGGGACATAGTACTTTGGTGATAATTTATTATCCTTCATGGCTTGCTTGAGGGACATCTGTTTGTATGGTTGTAGTCTTAAAAACAACCAATCCCCTACTTCAAAACTTCTTTCACTATGATGTTGATCTACTTGTTGTTTCATGTGATTTTGTGCCATGGTCAGGTTATCCTTTAAGATTTGGAGAACTTATTGTTGATGGGCGATGTGATCTTCCACTGCTTGAACCTTAGATTTTTCTTTTAGAGAAGAAGTGATGGAAGGAGGGTGGTATCCATAGAGTGCCATAAATGGTTTCATTTTTGTTGCAGTATGAAAGGAAGTGTTATACCACCATTCTGCTAAGGGTAACCATTTGCACCATTGTGTTTGTTCATTAGAGACAAAGCAAGGAAGGTAGCCTTCCAGACATTTGTTCACTATCTCGGTTTGTCCATCATATTGAGGATGATAGGATGAGCTATGAGCCCATTTTGTACCCAAACAAGAAAATAATTATGTCCAAAAATGTCGAGTGAAGATGGGATCTCTGTCACTTACAATAATCTTTGGGCTTCCATGTAGCTTTTGAACTATCTCCATGAATGCGGTGGAAACTGTACTAGCTTTGAAGGGATGAGAGAGTGTACAAAAGTGTGCGTACTTGGTCAGTCTATCAAAAATCACCATGATGACACTCTTTCCTTCAGACTTCTGTAACCCTGTGATGAAATCCATGGAAACCTCCTCCCAGTGCTGACTTGGGATGGGTAATGGTTGTAAAAGACCTAGGTCTTAATTGTTTCCCCCTTATTTTGTTGGAAAACCAAACATTCTGCCACAAATCCTTCTTGAATCTATGGTAGGTTTTCAAAAATCCTGAGTGCCCTCCTACTAGAGAGGTGTGCAATTCCAATAGTACCTTTTGTTTGACTTGGGAGTTCTTACATAAATATAAGCAATCTTTGTACCAATGAATAATGTTTCCATGTAAATGTATCTGATGCACTGGAATCCTGCTGCAACCTTTGAATGAGAGTCCAGACTTTTTCCTCATTCTTCCATTCATCCCTTGCTTCTATTATCCAATCAGGTTCGATGATCTATATAGCACAGAGAAAGGCCTCAACATCTTCATCCTTTCTTGAGAGTGCATCTGCCACAACATTTTTCTTCCCCTTTTTATAGATGATTTCAAAATCATAACCCAATATCTTTGTTACCCATTTTTGTTGTTCTTCTGACGATAGTCTTTGTTCCAAGAAGTATTTAAGACTATCATGATTTGTTTTGACCTTTAAGTGCCTAGATATTAGGTAAGGACACCATTTATTCAATGCATATAGTATTTCCATCATTTCCTTCTCATAAATGGGTTTGTGTAAGTTGTTTCCCTTGAGTGGTTGACTTTCAAATGCCAAGGGTCTTCCTTCTTGCATTAGGACAACACCAATTCCATTTCTCGAGGCATCACATTTCACAATAAAGGTTTTTGTGAAGTCTAGAGTGGTCAAGACAAGAGCCTTGCACATCACCTCTTTAAGTTGTTCAAAATCTTTAGTTGCCTCTGGAGTCCATGAAAATGCATCCTTCTTAGTTAGTGTCATTAAAGGTGTTGTTATTCTTCAATGGTGTCGAACAAACTTGCGGTAGTAACCTGTTAAACCCAAAAATCCTTTAAGATTCTTCAATGTTTTGGGAATTAGTCAGTCCATCATGGACTTAATCTTGTTAGGGTCTACTTTGACACCTTCATGAGATACAATATGACCCAAATACTCTACCTCCTTCACTCCAAAGAAAAATTTGGATGGTTTGGCATATAGTTGTTTTCTCCTTTAGTAGTTGTCAGATAATAAGAGAATTTCAGATAATAAGCCTCTGTGAGGGGGCAACCTCCTTTTACCCCACATAAATGTTCAAGTACAAGATGATTCCAATTGAAAATGTCTCCTTGGTATATATAGGAGACTAAGAGGTATAATTACAACTAATGGAATAAAGCCAACATAAATAAAATAAAATTACTAATGTAATATGCCCCAATTAAGGGGTAATGAGCCAATATTAGGGATTAACAATCGATCTGGGGATTTCATTGAGTGTTATCTCAACAATTTCAACACCTTGTGACAAGGCGGGCATACGATTCTTGAGTATGAGGCACGTTTTATGGAGCGGCTTTGGTATGCTCTGCAACTGAATACCAAGAAACTTAAGATCAACAGGTTCATGTTTGGCCTTAATGGCAACATTCGTGCAAAGGTTAGGAT
Organism: Picea engelmannii; assembly: GCA_009831015.1. Taxonomy (NCBI): domain Eukaryota; kingdom Viridiplantae; phylum Streptophyta; class Pinopsida; order Pinales; family Pinaceae; genus Picea; species Picea engelmannii. The sequence goes on along the minus strand of ML786707.1, from coordinate 572,203 downwards.
TTTGATGCCTCAAAACTTGCATGACGTTGTTCATAATTCCCTCATAGCAGAGCAGGAGATTATCATTTGGGGTCAGAGCTGGACTCCAGCGAGACCAGTGGGGTAGGTGTCATCTGGTGCGCAACAACATCAGACACCAACTAGACATTCATTGGGATATCATGGCTTCTAGAAAGGATCCACTTTCACTACACCTCAATGACCAGTGCCTTAGTAGCATACTCCTTACCGAGGACCACAACACCAACAAAAACATTGACCATAGCAGCAACAGTTAGGCCTATTCAATATAATAGATCAGGGTTCCAGGTCGGTGGGCCGTCAGCTTCTACTTCAAGTACCAAGAGTACTAGACGAAAGAAAGGGTGTTGGACATGTGGGGAGCCACATTACCAGTGTGACTTCCCAATGGAGAGGACTAGGGAATATGGATCAGCGAGACCCACTACCATGGGAGATTTGGGCAATGTGCATCAGATTCATGCAGTGGTGAATAGCCACCAGGAAGAGCACCAATCGACTATGCTCGAGACATAAGGTACCATCGCTGACCAGACCCTTAGTATTTTGATAGATCCAGGTGCTACCGAGAGTTTTATTTATGGTGCAGGGCTAAAAATAATTAAGGTAAAGGCAATCGAACAGAATGAGTTTAGCTTTGTAGAAATGGCTTCGAGAGCCAAACAGAAGGTTGGTGGGAAGGTTACGGGATGTAGCCTTAACCTGGGAGAGTTTGTCACCAGGGCCAACCTGTACATCACAATCTTAGGATATTATGATGTCATGATCGGTATGGACTAGTTGGAATCGCATGAGGCGATACTCAATTGTAACATGAAATAGTTGAGCTTCATCGATGATGAGGGATAGAGATGTGTGATTATTGGTTAGAACAAGGGATTTTCCCTGAGGTTCATCTCTTCCTTGAAACTACGGAAGAGAATGTGCAAGGGATGTAAGATTTATGTGATCCTTGCATTAAATGATAAGGTAGTAGCAGAAGCTCTAGAAAACCTTCCGATGGTGCGAGAGTTTGTGGATGTCTTTCCTGAGGAGTTACCTGGGATGTCTCCTGAGAGGGAATTGGAATTTACCATAGACCTAAAACTAGGGACTGAACCGATAGCAACAACACCCTATCGGATGTTGACCCCGGAGTTAGAGGAGTTGAAAATGCAATTGAAGAAGTTGTTGGACCTAGGACTTATACGTCCAGGTGTCTCATCATGGGGTGCGCCTGTTATCTTCATATTGAAGAAGGATGGGTCGTGGATACTCTGCATTGACTATCATCAATTGAACAAGGAAACAATCAAGAATCAATATTCATTGCCAAGGATTGATGATCTGTTTGATTAGATGAAAGGCGCGAGGGTGTTTTCAAAAAATCACTTCAGATCAGGGTATCACCAGTTACAAATAAAGGAGTATGATATCCCTAAGACCATCTTTAAGACGAGGTTTGGACATTATGAGTTTACTATTTAACCATTTGGACTGACGAATTCCCCAGGGGTATTTATGATTTTGATGAACGGGGTGTTCTGCGAATACTTAGACAAGTTCGTCCAATTATTCATTGATGATATTTTGATTTACTCTCGGACGATGGAGGAGCATGATGAGCACTTGGACATGGTACTACAGTGTCTACGAGACAACAATTTATATGGGAAATTGTCTAAATGCTTGTTTTATCAATCAAAGATTCACTACTTACGGCATGTCATCTACGACGAAGGTATTGTTGTGGATCCACCAAAGGTCAAGGCTATTATGGAATGGCCTGCATCGACAAATGTCCCCAAAGTGCATAGCTTCATGGGTTTAGTGGGATACTATCGATGGTTCATGGAGGGTTTTTAGAAGATATCAAATCCGATCATGGAATTGCAGAAGAAGAACAAGAAGTTTGTTTGGACCGAGAAATACGTGGAGGCATTTCAAAGGCTCAAGGAGATTTTAATGATAACACTGATAATAAAGGTCCCTGACATAGACATAGACTTCTTGGTATGCACTGATGCATCCAAAGAAGGCTTAGGCAGAGTATTGATGCAAGACAGTCGAGTGATCGCTTACATATCAAGAAAATTGAGAAGACATGAGGAGAACTATGCGACACACGATTGGGAGTTGTTAGCCATTGCTTATGCCTTGAGAGTTTGGAGACAATACCTTATTGGATGAAAATTTGAATTAAAAATGAACCATTGTGGTCTACAACACATCTTTACACAAAGCGACTTGAACGCGTGACAACGATGTTGGTCAGAATTGCTTAGCGAGTACGATTTTGAGATTACTTACATAAAAGGAACAATGAACAGAGTGGCAAATGCATTGAGCCGAAGACCATGCCTATTTTCGGTGATGCCTCTTCAGACAAATCTACATGAAAATATCCTAAGTTTACTGCGCGACGATGACTCATTCAAAGAGGTCAAGGATTTTATCAGACAAAACATGATGATGGTACCAAAATTTGAGGGATTTACTGTGGACAACAACAGATTATTGAGATTTAAAATTTGAATTTACGTACCACCCAACGACGAGTTGAGGAGTTTGATCCTAAACGAGGCCCATAGAGCAGTGTGCATGGCTCATCCTGGAGTCACAAATATGATAGAAGACCTTAAAATCTTATTCTTCTGGAAAGGAATGAAGGAGGACATAGTCAATGTAATGTTCCCAAGCCAATGTTTCGCTTAGGAACACTAACTTACCCTTGATTTAATTATTTTGCTGTTGTGTATGCAGGTTGGCCACTAACATTTCGGCCTTAGGGTTTATTATAGTTATTCATCCACAGTTTATTCAAGATGCAGTTCAATACATAAAGATCTCAACAATACACAATATACAGAACCACAAACAAGATCTGAACTTTATTATAAGAAAGCAAGCACTTGATACAATAGAGAAGCATATCTGGAATAGCTTTAGATGGCTTCAAGACAAGAATATGAGTTGCATACAAAATTATCCCGGAAATACAAAGTAAACCTCCCAAAGGCTGCAATACAAGATGAACACTCCAACACAAAACTATGGTTTGGCCTAACCCACAAGCTACTGGTACGGCCCTGCTGAAGACTGTGAAGACCAAGGGTTCAGCCCTCCTGAAGAAGAAGACTCCCAAACACTGCCAAAATCCACCAAATGATAGATCGGGGCAAGAGAAACCTCCTCCCAAAGTATGGATCTCAAATATTGATACCTCGTCCTCCAACTGCTAAAACCATAAACTGGTAGGACCCTCCTAAAACCCTGAATATGGCCAATAATTCGGCCTGGCTGAATAAAGCCTTTGAATCATATGAAACTCTCTATGATGATAGATCAGGCAATCAGAAACCCTTGAGAGAAGTTTGAAGGTTAGATTTGAGGTATAGCCTCCTAGATCTAAGAATCATTGAATCACCAAAATGTCCTCTCTCCTCCAAAACCGTCCCAATCTGCAGATAATGATATGGACATGGTAACTCCTCAAGAAAGCATCCAAACTAATGAGAAAGGGACTGCAAGAAAAAACCTAATACTGAAACCTCCCAAAGCTTCTTTAATAGGCTGGATCGAACTATTCCTCAACCAATGGTACGCACCTGTTTGAAATCCCTAACTGGTACGACCTTGCTATCCTCATGAATAGATGATGAATGTAGAATGGTGTGGGTGGAGTATTTCATCCTAGAGACCAAGCTTGGAACAAGGTGAGTGGAATCTTTCACCACTGATTTGTTCTCTAGGGTTTGTAATATCAAAACCCTCAAAATTTTATGCTCAAGAGCATCAACAAACAAATCCCAAATATCCAAGATGAAATGAGAGGTGTTCCCTAGCCTTCTCTTTATACTTATTTTTTCTTTCCCTGTTGAGTTAAGTTAACCCGCAGGGTCAACTCCTAACTCATCCTCCAGCGCTCTACTCCTTTGTTGAGTTACTTCTTTAACCCTTTTTACCTTTTTCTTAAGTCAACTTTAAAATATAACATTAGTTTGGTTGAATTTTTCCCCTTTGTGTGAGACTATGGCCTAGTGAGGATGCTTAGACCACTAAGTCTTCCTGAACCACTTCATCAAGAAGTGGGGGACATTAGAGTCTCCCCTGCTAGAATTTTCTTGTCCTCAAGCAATTCCAAACCTATCTCATGTACCACCTATTCGTTCTTCCATGTGGCATTCTCAATGGGTAAATCCTTCCATTTGATCATGTACTCTTTGATGCTCCTCTTCTTGAGCCTCTTCTCTCGAACCTCCAATATATCCTTTAGAATCAAAACCATTTTCCTCTCTTTGTCCAAAGGAGGAAACACCTCAAGGGGTGTGATGTGTTGGTCGATGGCCCTCTTTAGGTAGGATACATGGAAGACATTATGTATCCTACTGCCCTATGGGAGATCCAACTCATAAGCTATGCCCCCTATCTTCCAGATGATCCTGTAGGGTCCAAATCAATGTGGTTGTAACTTCTCTGCTCCGCTTCTTTTTATAGAAGCCTTCCTCTATGGTTGGAGCCTTAGATAGACTAAGTCACCAACCTCAAAGGTACACTCAACTTTGTGTTTATCTTCTTGGAGATTCTATTGGTTGTGTGCTCTTTGTAAATGATCCTTCAGCTCTCTGAGTATATCCTGACTCCGTTGCACCCAATCATTCACCATTGGAGCCCTTATGTCACCAAAATAAATCTCCACAAAAGACAGTGGATCATAGTTGTACAATTCCCTGAATGGGGTCATGCCTATGGACATGTGATGGGTGGTGTTGTAGCATTATTCCCCCAAATGTAGCCATCTAACCCATGCCTTCTACATCCCTGCCACATAATTCCTGAGATATCCTTCCACCCATTTGTTGACTATTTCGGTCTGCCCATCCATCTAAGGATGATAGCTGGTACTAGGGTTCAAGGTCATACCAACTAGTTTGAATAGCTCCTGCCAGAATGTGCTCATGAATCTGTTATCCCTATCACTGGCAATTATTTTGGGTAGGCCATGCAGTCTGAAGATCTCCCTGAAAAATAATTCGGCCACCTATGTTGTATTGAAGTCTATAGTTATGGAGAAGAAGTGTGGAAACTTCGTCAACCTATGCACCACTACAAAAATAAAGTCTTTCCCCTATGCCTTTCACAACCCTATGATGAAATCCATGGATATGCTTTCCCACTTGTGCTTTGTGATGGAGAGGAGTTGTAGTAGTCCTGTTAGGTGAGTGTGCTGATCCTTGTTCTCTTGACATGTAGTACACTCCTTGACATACCTCATTACATCCTCCTTGAGTCCCTTCCATGAGAACCTCTCCTTCACCTACCTATATGTCTTACCAATCCATTGGTGACCTACCATTGGTGAGTCACGGCATGCCTACAACACTTTGGCCTTGAAGGCCTATTCAGGAACCAAAAATATTAGGCCCTTATAATAGATGAGACCGTCAACAATCCTGAAGTTATCATCCTTTATTTAGCCATCCATTATCTAACAAGCAAACTGGTCCTTTTCATACTCCATCACCAAGTGGTCCTTCCAATCAACAGACACATTTGTCATGGCATAAATGGATGGCCTCCTGGACAATGCATCATCCACCACATTGTTCTTCCCTTTGATAAATTCAATGTCAATTTCATAAGCCTGTACTTTGCTTACCCATTTTTGTTTCCTTTCATTTAAGTCCTTCTGCTCTAGCTGGTACTTAAGACTATTATGATCTGATTTTACCACAAACCGTGCACCTACTAGTTACCATCTAAATTTGTCCAAAGCATGCATGATGGCCAACATCTCTTTGTCATAAATATTGTAAAGTAGCTCAAGTCCCCTAATTTTTCAGCTCTCATAGGCAAGAGGGTGCCTATTTTGCATCAATATGGTCCCAATACCTTCTCCTGAGGCATCACACTCCAAGGTAAAAGGCTGGCCAAAATCTAGTAGGGTTAAGACTAGGCATGTGCTCATCACCTTTTTCATCTTGTCAAATGTAAATTGAGCCTCCTCACTCCATTTGAAAGCTCCTTTCTTGGTCAAGTCAGTAAAGGGTGCATAAATCTGAGAGAATCCCTTGACAAACTTCATGTAGTAATTTCATATGACCAGGATTCCCCTTAATTCTGTAAGGGTTTTAGGTGTAGGCCACTCCATTATGGCTTGGATTTTCTACTGACATACTTGTACCCCTTTTTCTCCGATGATGTGCCCTAAGTAAAGAACCTCCATCATTCCAAACTCACATTTGGACTCCTTAGCATATAATGACTGCTCCTCCATGATAGACATAATTTGGTCCACATGTCAAAGGTGTTCCTTCCACATATTTCTATAAATTATTAAGTCATCAAAAAATACCAATAGATGCTTCCTCAACTATTTGTTGAAGACATGGTTCATACAATAATGGAACATAGTTGGGGGATTGGTTAACCTGATGGGCATCACTAAGAACTCATAGTGACCATAATGACACTTGAAAGTAGTTTTTGAGATGTCCTCCTCCCTCATCTTGATTTGGTGGTAGCCGAAACTTAGGTCAATTTTTGTGAAATAGACAGCTCCATGCAGTTCATCCAGTAGCTCATCAATCCTTGCTATAGGATACCTCTTTTTGATTTTTTTCTTATTTAATGCTTGGAAGTCAATCCACATGTGCATGGTTCCATCCTTTTTCTTGACCAACACTACTGAAGAAGCAAAAGGGATAGAGCTCAGCCTAATGTGCCCCATTTCCAAGAGCTCTTTGATTTCCTTCTCTATATCGTCCTTATACTTCTTCGAATGTCTGTACAGTGTGGTAATGAATAGTTTTTCTCCTGCCTCAACCTCAATGATGTGCTGAAACCCCCTGTCTGGTGGCACCCCTGGTGGGATTGGTCCAAACACTTTGTTCTATTTGTCAATGATCTCCTAGATTTCTAGAGTGTAGTGAACCTTGCACTACTCGTCCACACATGATGAAATCATGCATTCCCTTGCATACACTATCTCCTCTCTCCTGAAGATGGCCTCCATCCTCTTGGCCGTAACTACCTTGGAAGAATTACTTGTTATGCCTCAGAGCACTACCTTTCGTCCACCCTCCTCTGTAAAATACATAACTGTGGTCTTGTAGTTGGTGGTGATAGGCCCCAATGTACTAATCCACTGAACTCCAAGGATTATGTTGGTATCCAGGAGGTCCATCACATAGACATCCTGTATCACCTCATGCCTACCCAATGTAAGATTCATGTCTAGGATGTACCTGTGACAAGGCATGGTGCTCCCACCTGCTACCTCCACCTTGAATCCTTCAAATTCAACCATGGGTATATGCCTCCTCCATAATAATGCTGATTCAATGAAGTTGTGAGAAGCTCCCACATCAATCAATACTGACACATTTTTCCCCTACAAGTCTCCCCTCATCCTAAAAGTGTTATACTTGCGCACTTCGTTGATAGATTCCAAGGTGGCTTTCTCGTCAACCGTATTTTCATGACCTGTGGTCTCCTCCTCTGTTGTTTCTATGGTGTCTGCCTCTATGTTTTCTATCTGGACGAAATCCTCCTCATCTTCATTATATGAAGTTACCTCTATGTAGTGCACTTGGCCACGACCCATGCATTTGTGTGATGGGTTCCATGACTCCTTGCAAGTGAATAAAATTTTCTTCCTTCTTAATTCCTTTTTGGTGTTCTCATCTACTCTGCCTCGGCCCCTATCAAACCCCCTTGGGTCACATCCTCCTAGGTTCAGAGAAGGTCTCTTATCTCTTCCTCCTATGTTAAGAGGTGGTCTAGGCACAAATTTCGTCTTGCCAGCTAGTCCTAGGTATCTTGTCCTCTAGATAGAATTCTATAGGTTGGTAGGCTTAAAATCCTTTACCCAACCCTTCAAGGGTTCCACTAACCCTTCAGTAAACAACATCATGAGTCTAGTTGGAGATATATCCTGCACCATGATTGCTAGCTTCTAGAATTCTTCAATGTACACCTCTGGTGATCCTTCCTGTCTGCGTTGTGTGAGCTCCTGGAAATGAAACCTAAGGATTCCCTTGATCAAATATGTCAATGAGTCTCTGAGTAAACTCTGTATATGCCATGATCTGACTGTGGCCTAGTGTGTTCAATCCATTATACCACCAATGATGAGATTTTCCATCTAGATACATGGTGGAAAACTTGATGGTTTCCATCTCCCTCATGCGGTTAAGTTGTAGATAAGTGTCCATATTTTGTACCCATGCATGCATTATCATCTTAGATGTACCATCAAAGTAAGGGATTTCCATCTTCACTGCTCTATGTTCAAAAAAATAATTACTCATGTGGTTCGGCCTAAGCTTGTCTCTAAATTTGAGTTGAGAGTACTGATCCAGGGACATCTTCCTCTGAATCATCATATCCAATTCATGGTACTCCCTAGTACACTGCGCCATATGCTCAACAAAGTCATACACCTATTCATGTTGTACATGTTCATCTGTGAATGTGGGAAAGTATGGCCTAGGGGTATCCCTGCTACCCATTTGTCCATGTGGAGTACCCCCTCCATGGCTTCCCTCAGATTGATGATAGGAAACATGTTCAGAATTATACCTGGGAGTCTTTTCAAGATTATACCTATTTCCACTGTGTGGTCCACTGGTCTCCTCATTTTCATACATCTATGGACCTTTCCCTTTGTGAGTCATCTGCACCAATAGATTGCATATCCTATTCTGGTTCTCATCCACCTTCCTCAAGTTTTCATCCACCTTCTTCAAGGTCTCAGTGATTTTGTCTTCTCCTCTACGAGTTATACTATAGTTTTCCTACAAGTGGACGACCAGTTTACCTTCTGTTTGGTTAATGGATTTATTAAACTCTTGTGGTAAGTAAGCCAAGCCCTAGGGCTCACCGTCATCACTTGAACCCTCCATCTCAGCCCCTGTCTTGCTTACATATTTCTTCCTTCATCCCATAAAGATACCACTGTATCTTTGCATGTGCTAATCCTCACAAGATGGGAGGATCGGAGCTCTGATACCATTGTAATGTTCCCAAGACAATTTTTCTCTTAGGAACACCAACTTACCCCTAATTTAATTGTTTTACTATTGTGAATGCAGGTTGGCCACTGAAATTTTGACCTTAGGGTTTATTACAATTATTTTTCCATGGCTTATTCAAGATACACTTCAATACATAAAGATCTCAACAATACACAAGATATGGAACCACAAACAAGATATGAACTTTATTATAAGAAAGAAATTACCTGATACAATAGACAAACAGATCTGGAATAGCTTCAGATGGCTTCAATACAAGAATATGAGATTCATACAAAATGCTCCCAAAAATACAAAGTAAACCTCCCAAAGGTTGCAATACAAGCTGAATGCTCCAACACAAAACTAGGGTTTGGACTAACCCTCAAGCTACTGGTATGACCCTGTTGAAGACTATGAAGACCAAGTGTTCGACCCTCCTGAAGAATAAGACTCCCAAAAAATGCCAAACTCCACCAAATGATAAATCGGGGCAAGAGCAACCCCCTCCTGAAGTATGGAGCTCAAATACGGATATCTCCTCATCCAACTATTGAAACCCTAAACTAGTACAACCCTCTTGAAACACTGAACATGGCCAAAAATTCAGCCTGGCTGAATAAGGCCTCTAAATCGTCTAAAACTCTCTAGGATGATAGATCGGGCAATCACAAACTCTTGAGAGAAGTTTCAATGTCAGATCTGAGGTATAGCCTCCTATATCTGAAAATCACTGAATCACCAAAACATCCTCTCTCCTCCAAAACCATCCCAATTTGTAGATAATGATATGGATGTGGTAACTCCTCAAGAAAGCATCCAAACTGATGAGCAAGGGTCTGCAAGAAAAACCCTAATACTAAAATCTCCCAAATCTTCCTAAATAGTCTAGATCAAACTGTTCCTCAACTAATGGTGCACCCCTGCTAGAAATACCTAACTGGTACAACCCTGTTGTCCTCCTGAATAGATGATGAATGTAGAATGGTGTGGGTGGAGTATGTCATCCCTGAGACCAAGCATGGAACAAGGTGAGTGGAATATTTCACCACTGATTTGTTCTCTAGGGTTTGTATTATCAAAACCCTCAAAATTGTATGATCAAGAGAATCAACAAGCAAATCCCAAATATCCAATATGAAATGAGAGGTGCGCCCTAGCCTTCTCTTTATACTTATTTTTTGTTTCCTTGTTGAGTTAAGTTAACCCCTAGGGTCAATTCCTAACTCAACCTTGAGTGCTCTATTCCTTCATTGAGTTACTTATTTAACCCTTTTTACCTTTTTGTTAAGTCAACTTTAAAATATAACATTAGTTTGGTTGACCTTTTCCCCTTTGTGTGAGACTATGGCCTAGTCGGGATGCCTAGACCACTGAGTCTTTAAAAACCTCTTCATCAAGAGCTGGGGGACATTACAGTCAACTACGTGGAAAGATGTCTAGAATGTTAGTAAGTGAAGGTTGAACATAGACATCTGGTAGGATTACTACAACCACATGCTATTACGGAATCAAAATGGGAGGTCATTTTGATGGATTTCATTGTTGGACTGCCACTGACAACAAGGAGACATGATTCAATTTTTATGGTAGTTGAAACTTTGACGAAGAGTGCTCATTTTAATCCTTTGTGTAAGACTTATTAGGCACCTGAATTAGCTATAGTTTTCATCTGTGAGATTGTGAGGTTGCATGGTGCTCCTAAGACGATTATATATGATAGAGGATTAGTGTTTACAGGATGATTTTGGACTAGTTTCCAAGAGGCCTTGGGAACCCAACTTAACTTTAGTACTGTGCATCACCCAGAAATAGACGGGAAGACTGAAAGAATGAACCAAATATTGGAGGATGTGTTTTGTATGTATGTGATGGACCAATAGAAGCATTGGGAAGAATTCTTGCCACTAGTAGAATTTGCATATAATAACAGTTATCAAAGCACCATTAAGATGGCACCTTTTGAGTTTCTTTACAGGCGACCGTGTTGGATGCCTTTGAGTTGGGATCGGCTTGAGGATAGGGTCTTGGTGGGACCTGAAGTAATATAAGAAATGGAATACCAAATGCAAACAATAATACAAAGGATAAAGGAAGCGCAGGATTGGCACAAGAGTTATTCGAATGCGCATCGTGTCGATCGTAGTTATGAAGTTGGTGATCATGTCTTCTTGCGGGTGAAACTACACAAGAGTTCAATAAAGTTTAGAAAGGGTGATAAAATCTCTCCTAGGTTCATGGGACCCTTTGATATTGTGGAAAGGAAAGGGGCCCATGGCCTATATACTAGCCTTGCCTGATTCTTTGACGCATATACATGATGTTTTTCACATATCTGTTTTGAGACATTATGTTGGTGATCCTAGACATGTTATTGACATGAGTTCCTTGTAGGTATCGGATGAGGGTTCTCTCATGGTGGAAATAATCTACATCCTAGACCATCGCATTCAATGGCTATGTCGTCGAACAATAGATCAGGTCAAGGTCCAGTGGGACAACTATAGTCCACACTCAAAGAACTGGGAGGATGTATATGATATGTGTCAGTAGTTCCCATTTTTGTTTGATAGTTAGACATACGATACTGTGATACACTTTATTTTTTCACTTACATACTATGAAACTTTGGGATGAAGTTTAAAAAAAGAGGGGGTGTATGTAACATCCTGCTCTTGTGTGCACTGAGTGGACTTATTCTTTGAGGACACTTGTGTGCAACTGATCTAGGTCGTTATACTATTGGTTGTTTTGATTATGATTATGAGACATTATGGATTTGATGTTATGTTATTTTTGTTATATTTACATCAATGGGTGCTATTTATTGGGTTCTCCTGAGTGTGTAGGAGTTTGGATGTTGAGGATGTCTAGGAATCGATGAAACCTCCTGGACTCTATATCGAGTTAGAGAGTGGACTGTTAGGGTTTGAATGTTGTTGATGTGACATATGTACATACGATTAGATGTTATGATGTTGATTTTTATTGCTGACATGATTCGTTGATGGATGCAGACTAATGATAGCTTGTCGACGAGACACACATTTGGAGTAGACGGGTCACGTACGACAACCAGAGACATTGAGGGAGAGGTGTGGCAGAAGCCCTGCCATAGCCTAATATAACTCTCTCCATGGATCGAACTGTAGGGTAATGAATACCTAGTTCAAGAGACCTGCGATGTCGTGTGGTAAGACTCTGACAGTCGCTCATGATGATTCTAAGGGGTGGACAATAAGGTAGGGTCCTTATTCCTTAGAGGCCCTTAGTCTCCCACAAGATCACCTGACGCAGTATTGACTCGAGGGGTTTGACGTCTACCAAATTCAATCAAAAGGTGAGTGGCACCCTTGGGGCATGTAGTGCATATTGAAGGGGACATCACGCAAAGAAAATGGAAGGAGGTTAGTGGAACCCTTGGAGAATGTAGTGCATCTTGAAGGGAACATTGTGATTTTAACTATGGTAAATTAATAAACCTAGTACCTAGAAAACTATGCCTCCTTAGGACCTGGTCGGCCTTAAAATGAATGATGTGATAAGTAAGGTTTAATAACAAATTTTCCCTTAAGAACGGTTGCCAAGCCTAGTGAATTCAAAACCTAGGTCTGAGTAGAACCTTTGAACAAAAAAAACTAATTAGACATGTAACAAGAAGGGGTAAAGAAAATTCAAGCTTTGTTAATTAAAGTAAATACTTTAATGAAGGTTTAATTATTGAAGGTATCCTTAGGGATTCCTTGAGGATTTTGTTATCAATGTAATCCCCTTGTCGCTTGATTCATCTTGTAATAAGCCTTTATATCCACAATATCTTTTATTTATCTGTTACTGTCTAATTGCACGTGGCCAGAATGAGCCCTAGACTCAAAACCTTGCCTACGCTTTTGTATCTCCTGCCTGCATTTTCTTTATTCCTTGATTGCATTTTTTTTTCATTATTTTTTTCTCCATAGAGAAGATCTGGATAAAGATTTGTGTTTTTATATTATGTTCCTTTATCTTTTAAGTTATTAGTCTATGCTTTAGCAATCGGCCAAGAGCTGAATCGACTATATTTCAATCTGGTGTTAAAGAATTAGATTGAAATTCATTGCTTTCCTGTGCATGGATAATAAGTGTAGGATCATTTCTCTACCCAACAAGGAATTACCTCCTGGGAATTTATTCCCTCCTTAGACTTTGCGATTATTGTGACTTATTCTCGAAAAACTCGTGCTTCCACCCAATGATTATGGGGATGTCTCTCAAGTTCACCAAGCGTTTATTTCTTTGTGATTCTGTTCAAGTTTTGTAGGAAGGAATTAAAGAAGTAGATTATGAATTCTAGTAACGGAAGATAATGAAAAATAATCTAACATAATTTCCTCTCTAGTCGTGATGGTATTCATTTTAAACAAGAAAGGATTTGATAGTTGGAATAGATGTGGCATAATTCCCAGAGAGTATCTCTCAACTTATTGGCAAGTCATATTCTAAGGATAAATTTCTCCATTATGCCTTTATCATTTTCATTTCTGGTGGAGTTTTTTATCCCTGTATTTATTCATTTCACGATTTCTGAGTTTTTCTTGACAGCGTTTTAAAAAGCCCCAGATTGAACTGCCCCTTTTTTTTGTCCCTTCTCCTTTGTCGATATGATTCACTTACCCAGCTTACCTTGGATCTTGGTTGCAGTCATTGGCTTGTGTTTGAATCCTCCATGCATGAAGACCTGTATTGTCGGTCGGTGAGACTTAGTGTGGTGGCCCTACGGTTACTTAAACACTTTCTCCAATTCATTTCTGGCACAGGGTTTAGATACACTGTCGGGGTTAATATCGTTCCTACAACTCATTAATACCTGTTGGAAGGACATAATATTCCAATTTCATAACCTCGTTTATGATAAATTGTAAAGAAAGAAATGCAGAGAGAAAAAAATAGAACAGAAAAAAGTATATTAGAATATAAGAAGAAGAGTACAAAACGATTACATGAAGAAGTTCATGAAGAAGTATTATGCAAAGGGAAATAGCTGAGCTAAATAGGCTCAAGAAAATCAAGAATAGAAAGTACAGCTTGTTGAGGTTACATTATATTTAACACTCCCTCTTAAACTCAACAGTTACAAACATCATCATTGATTATGATGAAGTGTTGTCTCTGAAAATAGAGAACCGATTTTCCTAGTGGCTTTGTAAAGATATCAGCAAGCTAATCTCGAGAACCACAGAATTGTAGTACAATATCACCATTATTGACTAGCTCACGTATGAAATGAAAACAAGTGTCAATGTGTTTGCTTTTCTTGTGAAACACATGATTTTTAGATAAAGCAATTGTTGAAGTATTGTCACAGAAAATAGGAGTTGGATCCTTTTCTGTATGTGACATATATTTCAATATTCTTCTCAACCACACAACTTGACAAGAAGTTGAGGTAGCAACAACATACTTTGCCTCTGCAAAAGATATTGATACAATTGGCTGCTTCTTTGATGCCCATGAGATTAGGTTCATGCCCAGGTGAAAAGCATGTCCAGATGTGCTTTTCCTGTCATCTATGTTTTCTGCAAAATCATTGTCTGTGTAACCAGATAGTTGATTACTATCAGATTTAGTGTACAATAAGCCAAAATTGAGAGTTCCTACAACATCTCTCAAAATTCGTTTCGCCATTTTCCAATGAGAATTTTTGGGGGATTCCATGAATCTAGAAACAAGGCTGGCTGCATACATAATGTTAGGCCTAGTTGTTGTAAGATACAACATACTGCCTACTAAACTTTTGTACAAGGTAGGGTCCATTGTAGGGCCTTCATCTTTCTTGCTCAATTTTCTGCTTAGAGGTATAGGGGTTTCTGTTGGATTGCATTCTTCCATGCGAAATCTTTTGATGATGTCTGCTGCATACTTTTGCTAACAAACAAAAATTCCTTTGGTTGATTGATCAACCTCAATCTCTAAAATATATTTTATTATGCCAAGATCTATCATCTCAAACATAGATTGCATGGCATGTTTAACATTTTTTAACTCAAGATTTCCAGTATAAATCATGTCATCAACATATAAACATATAATCAGAATTTTACTGTGTTGATCTGTTTTGGTGTAAAGACTTGGCTCATTTTGGCTTCTGCTGAAACCACTTTTGATCAGATAAGTGTCAATTCTATTGTACCAAGCTCTTGGAGCTTTCTTTAAGCCATACAAGGCTTTCTTCAATCGATATACTTTGGCTTGTTGTTCTTGGACTTCAAATCCAGGTGGTTGATCGACATAAACTTTTTCTTCTAAAAACCATTCAGGAATGTTGACTTGACATCCATATGGTATACTTGCCATTTGTGTTGGACTGTTATGGCCAATAGAGTCCTTACAGTGTCTAGTCTTCCTACCGGAACAAAAGTTTCACTATAATCAGTACCTGGTTGTTGTGAGAATCCTTTGCCAACAAGTCTTGCCTTTTGTTTTTCAATCTGCCCTTTTTCATTGAGTTTAGTTTTGTAAACCCACTTGACACCAATACTCTTCTTGTGAGTTGGAAAATCAACAAGATCCCATGTCTTGTTCTTCTCAATGGAGTCAATTTCTTGGTTCATGGCTTGAATCCAATGTGGCTCCTTAGTTGCTTCCTTAAAAGATGTAGGTTGACATGACATTAAAGCAAAAAGGTTGTGTTGTTCAAAGTCATCCAACTACTGATGGATTTCTCTCAAACTTCAAGTTCTCTAATTTTGTGGTTTAGAGAATGAGTCTATGTTGGAAGTTGAGTTATCTTGAGAATTTGTAGGTTGTCTTTGTACCTGCAATCTTGGAAGAATAGTTTGAGGTACTTTTTGTCCTGAATTTTCTTAGTTTTCAGAACTTGGCAGCAATGGATTTTGACTATCCATTTGTTGATTTTCTGAATCATTCCAGAAATTTTACATCTCTACTGAGAATTAGTTTCTTGGATATTGGATTGTAAATCCTGTAAGTTTTAGATGTTTCACTATATCCAGTGAAAATACATTTCTCACTTCTATCATCAAGTTTCTTCCTTAATTCGGAAGGTATGTGAGCGTATGCTATGCATCTGAATGTCTTTAGATGTGCAACATTGAGCTTTGTCCCACTCCATGCTTCTTGGGGGACTTTCATATTTAGACTTGTGGTTGGAGATCTATTCAAGAGATAAACTGAGCATGCTACTTCTTCAGCCCAAAAAATATTTGACAAACTATTCTCTTTGAGGAGTGTTCTTGCCATATTCATTACTGTCTGATTTTTTCTTTCAGCCACTCCATTCTGTTGTGGAGTATACTTGGTTGTTGTTTGCATGATAATGCCTTGTGATTTCTAGAAATTTACAGATTCTCTAGATTTGTATTCTTCTCCTCCATCTGACCTGAGTGCTTTGATATATTTTCCACTCTAATTTTCAGCTTCTGCCTAGAATTCTTTGAATTTTTCAAAAGTTTCAGACTTGTGTCTGAGAAAATAGATCCATATTTTTCTGCTAAAATCATCAATAAATGTTAGAAAGTAAAAACCACCACCTATGGACTCTGTTTGCATTGGTCCACATAGGTCAGTGTGAACAAGTTCAAGATGTTGTTTGGCTTGATTTGATGACTGTGGAAAATTAGTTCTCTTATGTTTTCCAAGTATGCAAGACTCACATGGGGGAATTTGCTCTTTAAAGATTGGAAGACCTTTGACCATGGAGTTCTTCTGAAGAAGACTTAGACTCTGAAATGGTAGATGTCCAAATCTTGTATGCCAAAACATTGTTTCATTCATGGTAGATGCACTCTGTGCATATGGTTGACTCAGATTTGCAGTTCTGAGTGTAAGGGGAAACATCCTATTCGGAGTCATATGGATATCAGAAATCGATTTTCTGTTGGGGTTTTTGTCATATATTTTGCAAGATTCTCCCTCAAAAGGTACCTTATAGCCATGTTCAATGAGCTATCCTACACTTAGCAAATTATGTTTCAGATCTGGAACATGATAGACATTGTTTATGTCTTTCCTTACATTATGTTTAGTAAGAATAGGAACAGTTCCTTTTCCTTGAACTTTGATTAAAGAATCATTTCCAAGTGTAATATCAAATGAGAGTTAAGAATCAATGCATAAAAGTAAATCTTTGTTACTTGTAATGTGATTGTTGCATCCACTGTCCAGCAACCAGAGATCTTTAGGTTGTTGTTCAGTCTTGTGGCACAAAAGAAACATACCTCCTGAGTTTTCTCCTGTGTGATTTGACACATGTGCTCTGCCTGAGAGCTGATCTGCTTGCTTCTTCCTGTATTCAGATTCATAGAGCCCATAATTTTTCCAGTCATATCATTGTATGCTTGTTTTTTCATTTGATCGTCTCCCTCTGCCTCTTTGAGGCTGGAAATTCTGATTCTGATCTTGTTGTCTGTGTGCTTGGAAGTGTTGATTCGGGTGTTGTTGTTTTTGTCCTCCAATGGAATGAGGATTTATGTGACTTCTCCCTCTTCCTTGGTGATCTCTACCTCGCCCTCTGCCTCTCCCTCTGCTGAAGGAGAAAAGTGTTTTGAAAGCATTGGCGATTAACTCATCTGTGAGATGCAGTCTAGTCTCATGTGTCACCAAAGAACCAATTAGTTCATATGTTGAAAAACATGAAAGATCCTTGGATTCAAGGATTGTTGTTACAACCATTAAAAATTTCTTTGGTAAACTTCTGAGGATTTTCTCAACAATTCGTTGATCAGTGATGGTTTCACCAGTCAATCTAATCTGGTTTACGATGCCCATGACTCTGGTCATGAACTGATCCACATTTTCAGACTTTTTCATCCTTAGAGTCTCGAATTGCATCCTCAAGGTCTACAGTTTAATTGTTTTGACCCTGTCATTTCCTTGATAGGAATATTTAAGGATGTCCCAGGCCTATTTTGAAGTACCAACGCCTATGATTTTGGAGAAAATCGAGTCATCCACAGAATTTTGAATCCATAATTTAGCTTTATTTTCTCTATTTCTCTATGTTTCCTGAGCAATATTCTACTGATTAGTCATGGCGAACAGGTCTGCTGGATCTGGTTCCACATATCCATGATCCAGTGGATCTCAGCACTCTTGTGCTTGTAAGAACGATCTCATCCGAAGAGACTAGAACTCATAGTTCTTTCCAAGAAGAATCGGACCCTGAGTTGGTCCTAAATTGCTAGACGTCTCCATATTTTAAAGAATTTAACAAAATAGAAAAAAAAAATAATCTTACTTACCTGTCTCCTGTGTGTAATTTGCAATGGCTTCGAAACTCTGGGATTCAAGATTTTGCTAGTTTCCACTTCGTGATTTTTGGCTTTGTGATTCTTTCTTTGGGACGTTGTTATACGAGTCCTCTGATCTCTTGTCACTCCAAACTCTGATCATCGAAATGCCGAACAGGGCTTAACGACCTTAGATTGGCCCTTTGTCTCCGAACAATATGATCATGTGCCTAAATGTTAAAGTGCTATCGGATTTTCACGATTTGGAGAATAGCGATGTTTGTGTCGGTTCTTTATCCTCTGAGCGACCACAATGCTATGACCAAGGGCTTAACCCAAAGTCCTTTTTGCAACTCTCACCTTCCTGAGTTCTTGGGTTGAACACTTGTGCCCTTGTGTTGCGATCTCCCAAGATGTGATAAGTCAACACTGGGTTGACTCCTCCCTTGATGCTTTTCACTATTCACAACCTCGCGGGTTGAGGCATCGAGCCTTCATGCTCTTATCCCATGAATCCATGAGATGCGAGAAATCAACGAAGTGTTGACTACTTTTTCTAGGATACACGTGTCAGCCTATCTATCACGTGGGCCCCACCTTATGGATCTGCCACGTGTTCCCTCCTGCCTCAGCTCTCGGCACCTCATGACTTCTATAGTTGTAAAAAGATCCCTTCAACTTCTGAACCTCCAAATACGTGATACGCGATGGGGTTCCTGATCCAACGGTCCTCCCGTTCTTTGGATCCAACGACTGTCCTTAGTCCTTGCGATTTCGGAGTGTCGCGACTTCGTGAGTTGGGACACCCAAATCTTGGGCTCTCTCTCTGTGAATCTCCGAGTTCACGAAATCCAAAATGTTGAGACTTCCCTTTGGACTCTTCGACGGTCCATATCTTCCTGTGATCTGATGGTCCAGATCCTTTTGGGATTTTGCAATTCATTTTTCGCGACTTTAGAAGTCTTGCCACTGAGTTACCCAAATCGCGAACACCGAGATGCCGAAATGAGATGGCTCTTGGATCTGCTGCCACCTGTCCTTTCATATGGATGGTCCTAATCATTTCATGATCTCGTGACTTCAAAAGTTGAAGTTTTTCCTATGCGCTCCAGAGGACTAAACCTCGTGCACTTTCTCGCTGATCCAACGTCTATCGGTCCTCTGTGAAAGATCTAATGGCTGAAATTCTTTTGCCTTTTCTGCGCTCGCTTCGTCCCTTCTAAACTATATTTCCACCTCGGATATGTTCGCAGGACAAATCTTACGACCGCGATGGCTATTCTTTGCGCCTTCGACATGTTCTTTGCAGCTTCTACAAAGATTGATCGATCTTTCACTGATTTACAAAGATTTTATGAGATCTTTAAAGGTTTGTTCTCTGCAACAGTCTTTGACAGATTTGAGAGAATTCCTACAATTCTTTAAACACTTCTTCTTTCTATAACAATCCTTCACAAATTTGAACAAATATCCGTGAAATATTCAACGTTTCTGCCTTTTGAAGGTTTTCTTCATTAATCTTTGACGAATTTTGAAAATTGTACAAGAAAATTTATTGTTTCTCCATCTGCAGTCTCCGCTTCCTTCTCGTGTTTATGCTCCTTGAAACTTTCGAGCATAGTATGCTCTGCGATGTTGAAGAGATCCCTACGATGATCTTTTGAGAGTATGAACGGACAAATTTCCAAGCTTTGTGAAAAGTATGTGAAGCATTCTCTCGTGATCTGTGTAAGCTCTTTGCTATGAGGATCCTGTTGCTCTCCAGCCTGTGTGAAGAGGCTTACTACTGTAGCTCTGATACCATGATAAATTTTGAAGAAAGAAATGCAGAGAGAAAAGAATAGAATAGAAAACAGTATATTAGAATATAAGAAGAAGAGTAAAAAAGGAGTACATGAAGAAGTTCATGAAGAAGTACTATGCAAAGGGAAATAGTTGAGCTAAATAGGCTCAAGAAAATCAAGAATAGAAAGTACAGCTAGCCAGGACAGCTGGCAGTGTACAGTCATCCTGTTGAGGTTACATTATATTTAACAGTTTATAGAGGTGGACCTTACACAGTGTCTCTACTTGCCTAAAACATATTTAATGTATGGACACTTGGTTGTGTGTTGAACACATAACCCAACCCTGATAATGTTGTTACTCCTGTGCATTACAAGTTTTATGGTCTGCATACCATTTCTAATATCAAAGAGATTTTTAATGGCAATGTAATGTTACATGTGTGATGACTATTTTAAGACTGTGCCATGTAATGACAGTTAATATTTTAATGATTTGTTGATTGTTTTATGGACTGTGTTATTTAATGGTAGGTAATATTTTTATGTTTGTTGAACTGTGTTTCATGGTTCTCCCTAGAGTTATCACCTACATTCTTCTTGGATGGAATGCGTGTAGTCCCAAACCCTTACCCATAGATTGGCATTGATTTTTATGGCATCCTTTATTATCGCAGCATTGGACATAGAATAGGATCATTACAGAAGTATAATGTAAGAAATCCCAGTTTTAACGTGAGGGAAAAGACAGAGTAAACATCAGTTTTAACGTATGAGGTAAGCAAAGTCGGTAAAAGCTATGAGACGTCATACTTTGGATTATATAATAGCTTTAGTACCCTAATGAAAACTGAAGAGAATTGGAACAAAACTTGTTTTAACTATCTTAATAGGAGTGGAGTTAGTTGTCAATACACAAACTTGAATAAACTACCTTACATGCTACTGAACTCTTTTTCATCTCAAAAATGGGAATACGTTGTAATTTGGAATTACTAACCATAAATTTTTTTAGATTGAAGAAAAACAATTTATTTAAATTCTACACAAAATTCTCCTTTAAGATGTTTATCCTTTGTAATAAGAGTCTTTGCTCGTTTAAAAAAAGGGTTTTCTATGGTTTTATTACCGAAATTTTAACTCTATAGCTTGGGATTTGAGCATATATATTATTGATTTGAGCATAATGCAACTTTACCTACTGATGTCCACCAAATTTACCAATAGCCATACAGGTTGTAAATTTAAAATCAAACCACCCAATAATGAATGTGTTATATTGTGTTAACTAGGAATGCATCATGTTAAATTGATCATTTTTATAGGGCAATATTAATTTATTTCAATTATTTGATGCTCATTCTTTCTAATGATAAAAGGGGTTGTAATTGGGAAGAATGGAGAAGGCCTGATTATGTTAGTTAATGGTGTATGATGAAAACATTTTTAATGGAGAATAAAATCTATAATTGCATGAGTTAGAAGGATGTATTTTCAGTTATAGATGTATTAGTCACTTATTTATTTAAAAAGCCTAGTTGAATGAGTGTAGTTATTGTTTACATGGACTTGATGTTTTCCTGATTAAATAAAGGACCTCGAAGATATATCATTTTTGACACCTCAGATCATACTTAATGTTTGATTGATTAAATAGCACACATGGACCTTAAATAGAATTTTACCTCAAGTTGGTCATTGTTAGATAGTTTGTGTATGTCATATATCTTGATCACATGTAAATTAAAGGTCAATCAAAGTAATGTCCAAATGTTTGGATTATCTCGTGGTGCACGTTGAAAGGCCACCAATGTTTGGTTGTTGTTATTTACTTGTGCGCCATGCATTGTTGATTCATTGATTGTTATTTCTCACTCGCATTGAATGTTCGTGTTACGTGTGTTGGTTGGTGTTGTTGCGTTTGTTGATTGATGATTGTCTTTATCTTGTAGTCGTTGTTTTGATTGTGTCGGGCAGGATGTAGACACCTCCTTGTTCGTCAGAACAGTCACCAGCCTTGAGACTTTAAATGGTAAAAATTGATGGGAACATGGGCTTGAGCATTGCTTATGTGTCCTGGAGGTCCTAACCTTGCAAGGTAGGACGAGAACGTAGTCATTTTTATTTTGTCTAATTTATTATCGCATGTTTCGTCTAGTTGCATGATGTGCTAGTATGTTGGGTTATTGTTGCACATTCTTTTCATCGCATGTAGTCATAACGATGGGCGTCATTACATGTGGTATCAAAGAGGTTCGACCCACGACTTGGGATCACTATGGCTTCCATTGATTCGATAATTGATTATAATGTTGCTAATTAAGTTGACTTGTATTCGTGTAGGTAATCATGGTTAGAGGACGTCACTGAGGCAGACGATGGGGTGCTAGGTGAGGAGGCATGATGCCCCTAGTAGCATCCACGCCTGAGGGGTCTAACCCCTAGGGAGACAAACAAGTTGTCAGGCACAAATAGATAGCTATGGGTGATGTGGTTGGGTTGATGAGTTCCTTTCAGCTAATGTCTGAGGCACTGATCAACCGTTTGGATAGAGATGAGGTCAGGGCATCGACACCCCCTGAGGGTCCACAATGTGCTCTGGTCGGTACTAGTGGCATTCATCGCAAACTCGAGAAGGTCAAATTTCTCGAGTTCTTTGGTTCCCCGGAAGGCATAGCCACTGAGGCATGCTTGGAGAATATGGAGATGTGCTTTTCACTTTGCGACTATACCTCTAACATGAAGGTTCGCATGGCGGTATTTCAACTAAAGGGGAGCACTCTTCTATGGTGGAAGACGCTCCTTCCACCATTCAACATGGTCGTTGAAGACGTGTCATGGGAAATGTTCGAGGAACAGTTCCGAGAGAGTTATCGATTTGAGGAATTAATTGAGCGTTAGCTCTACGAGTTCAATGCCTTGCGACAAGGTGGGCGTACGATTCCCGAGTACAAGGCCCTTTTTATGGAGCGGCTTTGGTATGCTCTATATCTGAACAACAAGAAACTTAAGGTCAACATGTTCATGTTTGGCCTTAATGGCAGCATTCATACAAAGGTTAGGATTCTAATACCTCAAAACTTGCATGACATTTTTCAGAATTCCCTCATAGCAGAGGAGGAGATTATCAGTGGGGATCAGAGCAAGACTCCAAGGAGACCAGCAGGGCAGGTGTCATATGGTGCGCAGCAACATCAGACACCTACTAGACATTAACCAGGATATTGTGGCTTCCAGAGAGGATCCACTTTCACTACAGCTCAACAACTAGTGCCTCAGTAGAGTACTCCTTACCAAGGACCATAACACCAACAACAACGTCGACCAGGGTTCCAAGCTGGTGGGCCGTCGGCTTCTACTTCGGGTACCAGGAGTACTGGACCGAAGAAAGGGTGTTGGACATGTGGGGAGCCACATTACCAGCATGACTTCCTAGTGGAGAGGACCAGAGCATATGGATCAGCCAGACCCACTATCTTGGGAGATTTGGGTAAGGTCCATCAGATTCATGCAGCGGTGAATAAATTCCAGGAAGAGCACCATTCGACTATGCTCAAGATGTCAAGTACCATCGTTGACCAGACCCTTAGTATTTTGATAGATCCAAGTGCTATCGAGATTTTTATTTTTGGTGCAACGCTAAAAAGAATTAAGGTAAAGGCAGTCAAAAAGGATGATTTTAGCTTTGTAGAAATGGCTTTGGGATCCAAACAGATAGTTGGTGGGAAGGTTACAGGTTGTAGCCTTAACGTGGGATATATTTTCACTAGGGCCAACCTGTACGTCACGATCTTAGGATATTATGACATCGTGATTGGTATGTACTAGTTGGAATCGGACGAGGCAATACTCAACTGTAAAATGAAACGATTGAGCTTGGTCTATGATGAGGGACATAGATGCATGATTATAGGTCAGAACGAGGGAGGTTCCCTTTGGTTCATCTATTCCTTGCAGCTACAGAAGAGAATGTGCAAGGAATGTAATCTTTATGTGATCCTTGCATTAAACGATCAGGGAGTAGGGGAAGTTCTAGAAAACCTTCCGATGGTGCGAAAGTTTGTGGACATCTTCCCTGAGGAGTTACCTGGGATGTCACCGTGGGGTGCACCTGTTATCTTCATATTGAAGAAGGATGGGTCGTGGATACTCTGCATTGACTATAGTCAATTGAACAAGGCAACGATCAAGAATCAATATCCATTGCCAAGGATTGATGGTCTATTTGATCAGATGAAAGGCGTGAGGGTGTTTTCAAAAATTGACTTGAGATCAGGGTATCACCAGTTATGAATAAAGGAGGACGACATCCCTAAGACCACCTTTAGTATAATTTTTGTACATTACGAGTTAACTATTTTACCATTTGGACTGACGAACGCCCTAGGGATATTTATGAGTTTGATGAATGGGGTGTTTCGCGAATACTTGAACAAGTTCGTCCAAGTATTCATTGACGATATTTTGATTTTCTCTCAGATGATGGAGGAGCATGACAAGCACTTGGACATGGTACTACAGTGTCTATGAGAGAACAAATTGTATGGGAAATTGTCTAAATGCTCATTTTATCAATTGAAGATTCACTACTTACGGCATGTCATCTCCGACGAAGGTATCGTTGTGGATCCAACAAAGGTCGAGGCTATTATGGAATGTTCCCGAAGTGCGTAGCTTCATGGGTTTAGTGGGATAATCTGGACGGTTCGTGGAGGGTTTTTCAAAGATAGAAAATCCGATCACGAAATTGTAGAAGAAGAACAAGAAGTTTGTTTGGATAGAGAAATGCACAGAGGAATTTCAAAGGCTCAAGGAGATGTTGACAAAAGCATCGATACTAAAGGTCCCTGACATGGAAGTGGAATTCTTGGCATGCACTGACGCATCCAAGGAAGGATTAGTAAGAGTCTTTATGCAAGACAGTCGAGTGATCGCTTACATCTCGAGAAATTTGAGAATACATGATGAGAACTATGTGACGCACGATTGGGAGTTGTTAGCGATTGTTTATGCCTTGAGAGTTTGGAAATGGTAGCTTATTGGATGAAAATTTGAATTAAAAATGAACCATTGTGGTCTACAACACATCTTTACGCAAAGAGACTTGAACGTGTGACAACGATGTTGGTCGGAATTTCTTAGCGAGTACGATTTGAAGATTACTTACATAAAAGGAACAGTGAACAGAGTGGCAGATGCATTGAGTTGGAGACCACGCATATTTTTGGTGATGCCTCTTCAGATGAATGTACATGAAAAGATCCTAACTTTACTGTGCAACGATGACTGGCACAAAAAGGTCAAGTATTTTATCAGATAAAACACGATGATGGTACCAAAATTTGAGGGATTTACTGTGGACAACGATAGATTATTCATATTTAAAATTCAAATTTATGTACCACCCAATGACGAGTTGAGGAGTTTGACCCTACATGAGACTCATAGTGTAGTGTACATGGCTCATTCTGGAGTCACGAAGATGAGAGAAGACCTTAAACCATTATTCTTCTGGAAAGGAATAATGGAAGACATAGTCAATGTAATGCTCCCAAACCAATGTTTCACTTAGGAACACTAACTTACATCTAATTTAACTATTTTACTATTGTGTATGCAGGTTGGCCACTAACATTTCATCCTTAGGGTTTATTGCAGTTATTCATACACAGTTTATTCAAGATGCACTTCAATAAATAAATATCTCAACAATACACAAGATACAGAACCACAAACAAGATCTGAACTTTATTATAAGAAAGCAAGAACCTGATACAGTAGAAAAGAAGATCTGGAATAGCTTCATATGTATTCAAGACAAGAATATGATTTGCATACAAAATTATCCCAGAAATATAAAGTAAACCTCCCAAAGGTTGCAATACAAGATGAATAGTCCAACACAAAACTATGGTTTGGCCTAACCCACAAGTTGTTGGTACGACCCTGCTGAAGACTGTGAAGACCAAGGGTTCAACCCTCCTGAAGAAGAAGATTCCCAAACGCTACAAAAATCCACCAAATGATATATCGGGGAAAGAGAAACCTCCTCCCGAAGTATGGAGCTCAAATATCGATACCTCGTCCTCCAACTGCTAAAACCCTAAACTAGTACGACCCTCCTAAAACCATGAATATGGCCAATAATTTGGCTTGGCTGAATAAGGCCTCTGAATCATCTGAAACTCTCTAAGATGATAGATCGGGTAGTCACAAAACCTTGAGAGAATTTTCAAGGTCAGATCTGAGGTATAGCCTCCTAGATCTGAGAATCATTGAATTACCAAAACGTCCTCTCTCCTCCAAAACCGTCGCAATCTACAGATAATGATATGGACATGGTAACTCCTCAAGAAAGCATCCAAACTGATGAGAAAGGGGATGCAAGCAAAACCCTAATACTGAAATCTTCCAAAGCTTCCTCAATAGGCTGGATCGAACTGTTCCTCAACCAATGGTGTGCCCCTACTGGAAATCCCTAACTGGTACGACCCTCCTGTCCTCTTGAAGGGATTATGAATGTAGAATGGTGTGGGTGGAGTATTTCATCCCCGATACCAAGCTTGGAACAAGGTGAGTGGAATCTTTCACCACTGATTTTATTCTCTAGGGTTTGTAATATCAAAACCCTCAAAACTGTATGCTCAAGAGAATCAACAAGAAAATCCCAAATATCCAAGATGAAATGAGAGGTGCACCCTAGCCTTCTCTTTATACTTATTTTTTGTTTCCATGTTGACTTAAGTTAACCCCTAGGGTCAACTCCTAACTCAACCTCCAATGCTCTATTCCTTCATTGAGTTACTTCTTTAACCCTTTTTAGCTTTTTCTTAAGTCAAATTTAAAATATAACATTAGTTTGGTTGAATTTTTCCTCTTTGTGTGAGTTTATGGCCTAGTGGGGATGCCTAGACCACTAAGTCTTCCCAAACCTATTCATTAAGAGGTGGGGGACATTACCATCTCCCTTACTAGAAATTGCTTGTCCTTAAGAAATTCCAAACCTGTCTCACGTACCACCTATTCATTCTCCCACATGGCATCCTTAATGGGTAAATCCTTCCATCTGATCAGGTACTCTTTGATGCTCCTCTTCTTGAGCCTCTTCTCCCAAACCTCCAGTATCTCCTCTAGAATCAAAACCAGTTGCCTCTCTTCGTCCAAAGGATGCAACATCTCAAGGGGTGTGATGTGTTGGCTAATGGTCCTCTTCGAGAAGGATATATGGACGACATTCTGTATCCTACTACCCTGTGGGAGCTCCAACTCATAAGCTATGACCTCTATCTTCCAACTGATCCTGTAGGGTCCAAAGAAATGTGGTTGTAACTTCTCTTCTCCACTTCTTTTTATAGAATCCTTCCTGTATGGTTGGAGCCTTAGATAGACTAAGTCACCAACCTCAAAGGTACGCTCAACTTTTTGTTTATCTACTTGGAGATTTTGTTGGTTCTATTCTCTCTGTAAATTATCCTTCAATTCTCTAAGGATATCCTGACTCTACTACACCCAATCCTATACCATCATAGCCTTGTTTTCACCAAAAGAAATCTCCACGAAAGAGAGTGGATCATAGTTGTACAATTCCCTGAATGGGGTCATGCCTATGGAAATCTGATGGGTGGTGTTGTAGCATTATTCCCCCAAATGTAGCCATCTGACCCACACCTTCTGCTACCCTACCAAATAATTCTTGAGATATCCTTCCACCCATTTGTTGACTATTTCGGTCTGCCCATCCGTCTGAGGATGATAGTTGGTACTAGGGGTCAAGGTCGTACCAACTAGTCTGAATAGCTCCTGCTAGAATGTGCTCATGAATCCATTATCACAGTCACTGACAATGCTTTTGGCTAGGTCGTGCAGTCTAAAGATCTCCCTGAAAAAAATAAATCCCCTTAATTATGTAAGGGTTTTAGGTGTAGGCCACTCCATTATGGCTTGGATTTTCTCCTGACGTACTTTTACCCCTTTTTCTCCGATGGTGTTCCCTAAGTAAATAACCTCCATAATTCCAAACTCACATTTGGACTCCTTATCATACAATGACTACTCCTCCATGATAGACAAATTTTGGTCCACATGTTGAAGGTGTTCCTCCCACATCTTGCTATAAATGATCAAGTCATCAAAAAATACCAATAGATGCTTCCTCAACTGTTTATTGAAGACATGGTTCATAAAAGATTGGAACGTGGTTGCGGAATTGGTTAAACTGAAGAGCATCACTAAGAACTCATAGTGACCATAATGACACCTGAAAGCAGTTTTTGAGATGTCCTCCTCCCTCATCTCGATTTGGTGGTAGTCGGAACGTAGGTCAATTTTTGTGAAATAGACAGCTCCATGCAGTTCATCCAGTAGCTCATCAAACCTTGGTATAGGATACCTTTTTTTGATTATTTTCTTATTTAATTCCCAGAAGTCAATGTGCATATGCATGGTTCCATCATTTTTCTTGACCAACACTACTAAAGAAGCAAAAGTTATGGAACTTGGCCTGATGTGCCCCATATCCAAGAGCTCTTTGATTTCCTTCTATATATCTTCCTTATACTTCTTTGAATGTTTGTACAGTGTGGTAATGACTGGTTTTTCTCCTACCTCCAACTCAATGATGTGCTCAAACCCCCTGTTTCGTGGCACCTCTAGTGGGATCGGTCCAAACACTTTGTTGTGTTTGTCAATGATCTCCTAGGTTTCCTTCAGGAAACAACATCATGAGTCTGGTAGGAGAAATATCATGCACCATGATTGCTAGCTTATGGAATTCTTCAATGTACACCTCTGGTGCTCCTGTCTGTCTGAGTTGTGTGAGCTCCCGAAAATGCAACTAACGATCCCCCTGATCAAATATGTCAATGAGTCTCTGAGTGAACTCTATATATGCCATGATTTGATTGTGGCCTAGTGTGGTCAATCCATGATGCCACCAATGATGATATTTTCCATCTATATACATCGTGGAAAACTTGATGGCTTCCATCTCCCTCATGGGGTTAAGTTGTAGATAAGTATCCAGTTGTTGTACCCATGCATGCGCTATCATCTTGGTTGTACCATCAAAGTAAGAGATTTCCATATTCCTTGCTCTACGTTCAAACTCATAATTACTCCTATGGTTTGACTTGGGCTTGTTGCTGAATTTGAGTTGAGAGTATTGATCCAAGGACATTTTCCTCTAAATCACCATATCCACTTCATGGTAATCCCTGGTACACTACACCATATGCTCAACCAATTCATACACATGTTCATGTTGTACCTATTCATCTGTGAATGTGGGAAAGTACGGCCTAGGGGTATCCCTTCTACCCATATGTCCATGTGGAGTACCCCCTCCATGGATTCCCTCAGACTGATGATAGGAAACATGTTTGGAATTATACCTGGGAGCCTTTTCTGGATTATACCTGTTTCCACTGTGTGATCCACCAGTCTCCCTGTTTTCATACATCTTTGTACCTTTCCCTTTGTGAGTCGTTTTCATCAATAGATTGCATATCCTATTCTAGTTCTCATCCACCTTCCTCAGGTTGTCATCCACCTTCTTCAAGGTCTCAGTGATTTCGCCTTGTCCTCTATGAGTTATATTATATTTTTCCTTCAAGTGGACGACCAGTTTGTTTGGTTTGTGGATTTATTAAACTCTTGTGCTAAGTAAGCCAAGCCCTAGGGCTCACTATCATCACCTGAATTCTCCATCTCAACCTCTTTCTCGCTTGCCTGTTTCTTCTGTCGGCCCATAAAGATACCATTGTACCTATGCATCTGCTAATCCTCATGGGATGGGAGGATCAAAGCTCTAATACCATTGTAACGTTTCCAAGACAATTTTTCTCTTAGGAAGACTAACTTACCCCTGATTTAACTGTTTTACTGTTGTGTATGCAGGTTGGCCACTGACATTTTGGCCTTACAGTTTATTACATTTATTCGTCCACTTCGCGATTTATGAGTTTTTTCTTGACACCGTTTTAAAAGGCCCCAGATCGAACTTCCCCTTTTTGTTATCCCTTCTCCTTGCCTGAGATGATTCACTTACCTGGGTTACCTTGGAGCTTGGTCGCAGGCATTGTCTTGCGTTTGAATCCTCCATGCATGAAGACCTATATTGTCGATCGATGCAACTTGGTGTGGTGGCCGTCGGGTTACTTAAACACTTTCTCCAATTCATTTCTGGCACAGTGTTTAGATACGTTGTCGGGGTTAATATCATTCATGCACCTCGTTAATACCTGCTAGCAGGACTTAACAGTCCAATTTCATAACCCCATTTATAGAGGTGGCCCTTCTACAGTGTTTCGACTTGACTGAAAAATATTTAACATTTGGACACTTGGCTGCGTGTTGAACACAGGACCAAACCCCGACAGTGTTGTTACTCCTGTGCATTGCGAGTTTTGTGGTTTGCAACCGTTTATAATCTTGCAGAGATTTTTAATGGCAGTGTAATTTTAAATGTGCGATGATTGTTTTAAGACCACGCTATGTGATGGTAGGTAATATTCCCAAACCCTTACCCATAAATTGGCATTGATTTTTTTGGCAGCCTTTATTATCGTAGAATTGGACAGAGAATGGGGTTGTTATAGAAGCATAATGTAAGAAATCCCAGTTTTAACGTGAGGGAGAAGATTGAGTAAACATCAGTTTCAGCGTATGAGGTAAACAGATTCGGTAAAAGTTATGAGAAATCATACTTTGGATTATATAATAGCTTTAGTACCCTAATGAAAACCGAAGAGAATTGGAACACAACTTGTTTTAACTATCTTAATAGGAGTGGAGTTAGTTGTTAATACACAAACTTGAATAAACTACCTTACATGCTACTGAATGAACTCTTTTTCATCTAAAACATGGGAATACGTTGTAATTTGGAATTAGTAACCATAAATTTTATTAGATTGAAGAAAACAAATTATTTAAATTCTACACAAAATTCTCCTTTAAGATGTTTATCCTTGGTAACAAGAGTCTTCGTTCTTTTAAAAAAAGGGTTGTCTATGGTTTTATTACCGAAATTTTAACTTTGTATCTTGGGATTTGAGCATATATATTATTGATTTGAGCATAATGCAACTTTACCTACTAATGTCCACCAAATTTACCAATAGCCATACATGTTGTAAATTTAAAAATAAGCCACCCAATAATGAATGTGTTATATTGTGTTACCGAGGAATGCATCATGTTAAATTGATAATTTTTATAGGGTAATATTAATTTATTTAAATTATTTGATGATCATTCTTTCTAATGATAAAAGGGGTTGTAATTAGGAAGAATGGAGAAGGCCTGATTATGTTAGTTAATGGTGTATGATGAAAAAAAAAATTAATGGAGAATAAACTCTATACTTATAGGAGTTAGAAGGATGTATTGTAAGTTGTAGATGTATTACTCACTTGTTTATTTAAAAATTGTAGTTGAATGAGTGTAGTTATTGTTTACATGGACCTGATTTTTGTGTGATTAAATAGAGGACCTCGAAGGTATATCACTTCTCACGCCTCGGATCCTACTTAATGGTTGATTGATTAAATAGCGTGTCTGGACCTTAAATAGAATTTTGTCTCAAGTTGGTCACTGCTAGAGAGTTTGTGTATGTCATATATCTTGCTCGCTTCTAAATTAAAGGTTGATCGAATAATGTCCATATGTTTAGATTATCTGGTGCGAAAGGCCACTAATGTTCGGTTCTTGTTATCTACTTGTGCACCATGCACAGTTGATTCATTGATTGTTATTTCTCGCTCGCATTGAAGGTTCGTTTTACATGTGTCGGTTGGTGATGTTGTGTTTGTTGATTTATGATTGTCTCTAGCTTGTAGGCATTGTCTTTCTTGTGTCGGGCAGGATGTAGAAACCTCCTTGTTCCTCAGAACATTCACCAACCTTGAGACCTTAAATGGTAAACATTGATGGGAACATGGGCTTGAGCATTGCTTATGTGTCCTGGAAATCCTAACCTTGCAGGGTAGGATGGGAGGGTAGTCGTTTTTATTTTTTCTAATTGATTATCCCATCTTTTGTCCAGTTGCATGATGTGATAGTATGTTGGGCTGTTGTTGTTTGTTTCCTGATGTGTGTGTGTTGTGTTTATCGTCAAGTTGTATTGATTAATTGTTGTCATTGTTACTTTCCTGCCAAAAAAAAAAAATTCACTTGCTTTGCGTCGCATGTAGTCGTAATGATGAGATTCATTAAAATGTGTTTGAAATTATGGCACATGCTATTCTAATATGTCTTCTTTTCAATACCACATATTTGGCTAAAATTCTACAAGTTTGACCAAAATTTGATGTGCCAAGTGAATGTTATGGTAACTTTCCCAAAGCTTGTTGTTATTTAGCCTTTTCTAGATAACAAACTTGTGTGGTTTGTCACGTGTCCAATTTGTTTTATATGAGTGTGGAATTTGGACCTAAAAAAATATGGTATGTTCTCTTTCCAATTAAATTGGTAGCACTCAAATTGGATCTTTATAAAATTAGATATGATTGTTTTACCCGGAACAACTATTTGAGACTAGTTATAGAAATAGTCAAAACCCTAACTTCTGCAACTTGCAGCTTGAAAACTATAGAGAATCATAATCTAATTTATTTATTGCAAGGTTTGTGATATGAATCCTCAAGCTCCTAGAAGTTTTGTTCATTGATATGTCCCATAAGAAAATTTATGACTATTTTACTGAGAACGCCAATTTGAGACTAGTTTTAGGACTATTCAAAAACTCTGAATCCCACAATCTATAACTCCAAAAGTGTAGTGAACCAAAACCTGAAATATTTACCACAAGTACTTTGATATGTCTCCTCGGGCTCCCAAACATTTTGTTGTCTGAAACTTCTTAAAAAAAATTATAGCAAGAATTCCAAGGTGACACGTTTGAAGGACCATGTCCAACCTTCATTACAAGGCCAAATGGTTAGTGTGAGATGCCATGACACTACCAAATTTTTTAGTTTTATTTCTCCAAGTAGATTTAATTATATCATTATCATAGCTACAACACCCTCATCATAACTACTAATAGACATGAAATTAAATTTCACTATGGATTTTAGTATTTGGACTTCCAATAAAATGTTTATATAATGAAACTTAGAATATTAATATACTTCCTATGGTTATCACACCATTAAGGTGTTTAGGTTAGAAATTGTTTTTGGTTAACTCAAATTAAATCTATTAAGGTTAAAAAAATTAGCTAATTAACTCATATTTTCAAGTTGAAATTGTATTCATTATAAAATTTTAAGTTAATTCTATAATAAAAAATATATATTTTTTCAAAACCACTTTACTAATTTTAGCCAATCCAAAAAAACATCTTTTGACAAAGTATCAATATTACTAATAAAATACAACATACTAAAATTATGTAAAATATTATGGATTTTATTTAAATAAACCATATTACATTATTGAATAGAACCAACAACTCCTTAGTAAACATCCATTAATAAGACCACATTATATTATTGAGTAAAAACTATCTAGTAGGTCCTTGCAACAATATTGCATTATTAAATTACTGCATTATTGAATACAACCAACAATTGCTTAGTAAACATCCATTAATAAAACCACATTATATTATTGAGTAAAAACTATCTAGTAGGCCCTTGCAATATTGCATTATTAAATTACTCAATAAAAACTATCTAGTAATAAGTCCTTGCACTATTGCATTATTACATTATTGAGTAAAAACTATCTAGGTCCTTGCAATATTGTTATTAAATTACTGAGTAAAAACTATCTAGTAATAAGTCCTTGCATTATTACATTATTACATTATTGAGTAAAAACTATCTAGGTCCTTACAATATTGCATTATTACATTGTTGAGTATATACACACAACATGACATTATTGAGTACACAATGTATGTAATAATTTTTATATAATAAAAATACATTATATTAATTAATAATTAAAATTAAAATTATCATAATTTTAAATAGTAAAAAATTAAAATACATTTTGATAAATATTTTAATTTTTTATTGTTTAAATTATATTTTTAAGTGGATTATATATACTCGAATTATATCTACATATTTAACAATTTCTCACAAAATTTAAGATAAAATTAAATTAAAATTATTTTATAAAATTTAAAGGACCATTTTTAATTAATAATATACCTATATCCAATATGTTATTAACCAAGAATGTATCCAATATGTTATTAACCAAGAATGTGGCTATTTTATATCAAATTAAGGATATTTGATATTTTTTTAAAAGCAATGCAAACTATGCATATTATTCAGGATGATGTAATTTCCACGGTATTGAATTTAGTATCATTAGCATATGGAAATTACTTATGAAAGAAATTAAAAAACAAGATTTTATTATTTATAT
Source organism: Picea engelmannii (assembly GCA_009831015.1). Lineage (NCBI taxonomy): Eukaryota > Viridiplantae > Streptophyta > Pinopsida > Pinales > Pinaceae > Picea > Picea engelmannii. Next base: position 537,790 of record ML786707.1, on the reverse strand, counting down.
GAAAAGATGTTTTGTAAGAAAATATCAAAACACAATTTAAAAGTTAAAAAAAACTAGTTGTGTGGGCAGTGTAGAGTATAATAGTCAGTGATAGAGTGTCCTATACTAGCTTTCTGTGTCCTTTGAAGGTTGGGTTGACATGTGAAGAGTCCGGTTGGCATATAGTATCTGTCTGATTAGTTGCTGATTTTTCTAGTGAAACCAAAAAGAAAAAAACAAGTCTAAAACATAACACTGTTTAAAAATTTAAAAAATAACAAGTTTAAATATTAGATTTTATTCAATTTTTTGGGGAAATTATTATTGGATTTTGTGGTTCAATTGTTAGGAATAGTAAAATTGCAATTTTTCATTGTTTAGATAACAGTACATAGATAGATCCAATACCCTGAAAAATTCATTCAGATTAAGTAATATCAACAACTTATACTTGCAATTTTATCCATTCTTTTAAATTTTTAACTGCTTTCTGAATCAAACTGATAGAAAAAACTACTTGGAAGAATTAAAAAGTAATAATGTTTTTTTATCTTTTAGTTTTTTTACCAGAATCCAGTGACATAAATTTCGGTAAAATAACAATTTCTGTTGTTTAAATTGTATTTTTACATTTTTAATATATAAATAGATTGAGTGTGCTGACTAAAAAAACTACACAAAGAGCTGAATATAATGGCAAATCTTGTTTGCCAAACAGATCCATTGGTAATCCCAAGGCGCTTGAAGGTGAACCATTGGATGGCGAGAATAGGATTTGGTGTTTATATGATTGACTCAGCTTGAGGTTAAGGCGTCGTGCTTTGAACGACAACAAAGCAGAAAAGTCAGTCATAATCGAAGCACAGCCAAGTCGAATACAAATGGAAAAGTAGAACGACTTGAATTCTGTGGAATTTATGGCTACACATGGGTATGTGTAAATGGCCACGTTTACAAGTTTCTCTCGGAATTTCATATATCAAGCTTACAAGTTTGTCGGGGTCTGAGTCTACTCTATCAATCTCTGTTTAGTAGCCGTACCACGACGGTGAAAATCGACTCTTCCTCTCGCAACTCAGATAAATAGGACAACTGAGAGCTACGATCGCAGTGTCATTTGCATTTTCTGAGATTCAAGTTACGTGAATCTTTCAATTACACCTGTGCCTGCTCCTGCATGGCGGGGTCGAACTCAAATCCAGCTCCACGTGATATATGATATAAGAATTTTAATTGGAGTTACCATTAGTTTTCAAACTATTAGTTTTCAAACTAGAGGTTAAATTGTAATTAGGAGTAGTATTTAGTTTCATGTCTAGGATTAAGGTTAAATGCTACTAAAAGGTAGGCTTCGAGACACTCAGACCTTTGCTGAAGACTGGTTCCAAGAATGGAACATTGATAATCTGTTAGTAACTCAGATAAGACAGATGATTGATAGAATGCATGTTTCTTACAAAATCGTGTGCATGAAAGGAAAAACTGAAGTAGAAGCATGCAAAACAATCATACAGTGTTTTACTGGAACTCTTAGCAAATGGTGGGAAGTAATTTATTCTCCTTTAATGATCTCAAAAATGGAAGCAGAAATTCTCAAGGATGAAGAAGGGGATATTGTTTATCATTCTGATGAAAATCCTATAAACAATATGATTGGTGCTCTTACTACTGCTATACTTGAGCACTAGTGTGGAACAGAAAATGAAATTGCAGATAAACATGAGATAATTTTCATGAATATGAAATGCAGAAAGATGTTTGAATATGAGCAATTTCATAAAGAATGGACACAAAGGATTTTAGAAGTCAAAGAAAGTGCAAATCTCCTATGGAAACAAGTTTACTTGGCAGCCTTACCAAGTAAGTTTGTAGAATACTTAAAAATGGAGGAAGTATTTAAACTTCCTTATGAAACTTACACATTGGGAGAGATTTACTTATTACTAAAGCCCTAATAGGACTTTGTACTAGTATGAAAGTGTAGAATGCTACTAAAAAGTACATGATCCCACTTGTGATAGTTTCAATAATGACTACAAGGTATATTAGTTTTATTGTGAATACTATCTAAAATAAAAGTGCCTTTTAGTTTTGAAGTAAGACCTAAAACTAGTTTATGATTTTTACATAAGTAATCCCCTTAAAAAAAAAATGTTTTTGGAATGTAATTTTCTCATATGTTTAAAAATGTAAATTAATATAAATACATTTATTTACTTGAATGGAGTGCCATTGGATGGGGCTCGAGATGCACATGTGTCACGTCATATCGCCACCTCTCCATGCATCCTAGTTCCTTCAAGGGAAGCGTGGGAGCGTGATTAGAGAGAATTCACACAAGGAGTATGGTAAATTTGGTTTGTGTTGAGCAGGGTATAACAACCCCCTTCCCAATGTTTGAAATAATGGCCTTAATCAATATTGAACATGAGTGATATAGTGTGAGTACGCAACGAATTAAGATGTGGAGATGGGAACTAAATGGTAGAAGTACATAGATGATAGATGAAAGGGGGAGATCATATTTTGGTAAGGAGAGTTATGGGCGATCATGAGATGATGAGAACGTTGAAAGGTGACAATCTATTTCCTCAAGTGATTTGAGCTGAGGTGTTAGATGGTATGAATTTGGTATGGAGCATAGGATGGCTCTACCATGGTAGTTTGCACCAACTTGTAGGAGGTTACTCGACACAGTCTCCAAGTAAGCATTTTGGCTCCTCCATAGCTCTAGTTTGTTGGCATTGTATTGTGTTAGAGGTTTTGGTTTTGGGAGGTGCTTCGTTTATTATTCTGAAGATTGGTTGGAAGGTCGTTCATCCATATTTAGGAGCAGAACGAATTGATTAACAGAATAAATACAATAAACACAGATATATGAAGAACAACACAGATATCCACTGAACAATATCTTTTATTGAATAAATGAAATAGGTTGAAACTGTAAAACTACATAAATGAAACACTTTCTCGAATGGTGGTAGCTATCTTTCAGAAGAGATGTGGCTGCTATGCGCATTTGTCTAAGCATAATGATTACGCTAAAGCTCCAAAGGCTCTTTTTTAACATTACTCATGGATGCCAAAACCCTAGACATCCAAAAACCTAACCCTAGGAGATGAAATACCAAAAGTTATGTGGGCCCCTATGGGTAAGTCGGTACCTCAACTCCCCACGGTCGTAACTTTTGCATACAACCTCTGTTTTAGGTCCATGATAGCAAGTTGGAAAGGTATTTTCAGGAACTACACATTACACCATCAAACTCATACTCTATCAACAATTTGACTATGCCAAGCCGAAAAAATATTGTTTAGGGCCCCAAAATGGGTCTGAAAGTACAACAAGATGTGTTGACATAAAAACATACAAAATCATCCACCTAGAAGATGTGTAAAGCTTCAAAAAGACCCGAAAGTGTAGAATCCACAATTACAAAGAAATAAAGAAGAACGTGTTGAACTAAAAATTGTCAAGACGATCCAGTTGGAATAGGTGGGTGGCCACAAATATCCACCTGGATCAGTCCTCTCCCCTTAGGATGAAATGGTCTCCATTCCATTGAGTTCCCCCATGAGGTGATGAAACTTCTATTGAATTTGGCCCTGAGTTAGCCACTTTCCTTAGTGTAGGAGCTGCCCTACCTTGACAACCCAATAAAGTTGGATCCTCTATTAGCGAGTGCCCTTGAAATGTGTGTCCACTATCTTATCAGTGGATTTTTTTCCCATGCATTCAGGGTTGAGCTCCGTTGGTGTCAGTTGTTCTGTGATATCTTAGGTGTGCAATAATGGTGGAAAAAATGGCCGAAGGAGGTCCACATTGAACACTGGGTGCAAGCCAAGGAAGGGTGGAGTGTTGAGCTCAAAATCAATGTTACCCACAACCTTGGTAATAGTGTAAGGCCCATAGCGAAGTGGGCGAAGATTTCTATGGGGCCCTGTAAGATGTTCTTTCTACAAATATAACCAGACCTTGTCTCCAACCTAAAACTGGTGCAACACCCTATGTTGATCATGGCGTTGCTTGTACTTAGCATTGGCTTTTTGCAAAATCTCATGGACCTATTGGCAGATGTACTAAATCTGCTCAATGAATCTAGTGGCTTTGTCAATCTCATACTGAATATGCATAGAGTTTGTATGTGTGGTTGCAAGAGGTAGTGCAACACTAATGGGAGCCAAGGGTTGAAATCCCAGCCACACCTGAAATGGGTTGTGGCTGGTGGAGTTATGGAGAGTCTTATTGTAACTGTGTTGAACATAGGGGAGACTCCCATTCCATGTACGTGGATTCTTAGAGTTGTATATGCACAGGATGTGCAAAATTATCTGACTGGCGACCTTTGTTTGGTCATTAGTCTCGGGGTGGAAATAAGTGGATTTAGTGAGCTTGGTGTCCAACAGTGACCAGATAATCAACCAAAATGTGTTGAGGAACCTGTTGTCTCGGTCGGAGATGGTGGTCTGTGGTATCCCAAAATGGACCCACACTCGTTCAAAGAAGATCTTGGTAGTATCTGTCATTGCGATGTTCTTCTTGCAGGCTATGAGGATGGCCATCTTTGAAAACCGATCAACAAGAACAAATACACATTCATTGCCTTACTTGGTGGATGGAAGAACAAACATGTAATCCATCGAGATGGATTCCCAAGGCTTATCGAGAGTAGGAAGAGGGGTGTATAATCCTTGCTTCTTGATGTTTGGCTTGGTCATGGCATAGGTAGTGCAAGATTTGATATACTTGTTAACGTCCTCTCAAAGTTTTGGTCAATAAAAATGTTTATGTAGAATGGCCACAGTTTTCTCTATGCCAAAATGTCTTGTCATCTGACTATAGTGGGCTTCCCAAATCATCTTTGGACGCTTTCTTGTAAGAACATAGAAATGACACATATGGCATAACAACCCGTCTTGAATGTGAAAATCAGTAACATTCGTGCATGTACCCAAGATATTATAGGTGGTGGCGAAGTCTGGATCTTGTTGATAATGTTGGGGCCACTCAAATGTTGCATGTCCACAGGAATGGAGCACAATGGTGAGTGTAGCCATGGGAGGTCAACTAAGGAAGTCAGCGACATGATTTGTGGTCCCTGTCTTATACTTGATGTTGAGATCGAACTATTGCAAGTAGGTGGATCACTAAATTGATATATAAAGTTTATTTATTTATGATATAAATAATTTTACCAAATAATAATTTAAATATCTAATATGTCAAATTAAATTTAAAAATATTTTCAATATAATATTTTTATAATTTGTAACATAAAAAACTCTAAAATTTTCATTCTAAAGTTTAACCATAGGAATCTATAACTAGTAAGGGATTTGAGCAAGTCGGGAAGATAAAAAAAACATGCTACCCAACCACCCAAGCCATTTTTAATACGTTATATGTTAAATTTAATGAGGACACTCCTTGTTTATAAGGAAAATGAATCTTAATTTAAAAAGATATACATACCTTCCTCTTTTGCTCGAACTAATTTGGTGAAAAAATTATATAATTCAATTTTATAATAATTGAATTATTATGATAAACTTGACATGATGTGAAAAGAAAATGTTTTTTTAAGGAAATCATAGTGGAAATGTCATATGATAATTCAAGTTAATCCAAAATCATGTTCTAGATCTGGATCTTCTGGGTTTCAAGGTTAAGGCACTCGTATCACCTTTTTTTTTCCTAGTAAAATTGACCCAAATCTAATAGGAATTATGTTGGAAGCTAGAGTTCCACTCCCATGATGGGAACTTTGTGCATGGATCTTTTTCCATGCGAGTTTTGGCCAATTTTGAGATGACCCACATCATTGTGTTTTTCAGAAGAAAAAAAAATAAGAACACCTAGAACTTTGACTCATTGGAAAAAAAGGGTTCACTTGAAATGGGGAGATTTGAGTGCCCCATAGTCGATGTCAGGTTAAGCATCTACTAAAATTTATGGATCCATTTTCAATATAGGCATACGTCTATACGTGTATATCACCTAATTTACGAACATTTCTCAAATCTCATTCATTTCTAAGGAATGTGAAGGTAAATACCAAGTGTAAGTGTATGTTATTTTTATAATTTCTTAATCTTTCTCAGAACTCAAATAAATGAGACAATAATGACTACTTAAGTTGAGCTACCCAACATCATTGAAATTTCAGTTGCCTTTCAACTCCACATAAAACCCTCTCATGGTTGAGCCAAATCCAAATCAAATTGTTAGAGTCCAAGAATAAGATTAGGGAGAGGGAGAGAACGTGGTATTCTCTCCATGAGCATGAATTTGTCATTTTTATTGTTTTCCAACCTAAAAATGTAGCAGATGCAAAGAATATGGAGAGAACATCGATTAGAAGTGCTCATAATCTTTCCGTTATTTCACTTTGCACAAGGCATGTGCTACACTTCCTTAAGAGTCACTATTTTTCATAAAGTGAGCTATTACCCTCATTTGTAAGGGTCTTCTTTCTTTGTTATATAAGCCATCTTCTGAGTGAATAAAGATGTCATACTTAGTCAATATTTCTCACATATTTCCATGCTCTTGAGATCTAGGCTTGGTTGTGGATTATTCCCTCATATCCTAGATTTCTTGGTGCTTGTAAGGATGGGTGTTGTGTCTTGTGAATGTCGTGGTTTATGAACTTGTTTTCTCAATATGATTATGCTTTCTTATTATTTGTTTTTCTAACAAATTGGATGTAAATTTCAACAATATGTAAGTTATCCTTGGTCTTTAGAGCAAGCTTTTGGTTTCATGCAAAATATAGATGGTGGACTATTCTCTTTTCTATTTATACTTTCCATTTTCTTTATGTCCAACAATGTGGCCTAGAATGGACGTTCTCTCTACAATGTATAATTTATCCTCAATCCTCAAAAGATGCATTATCGTTTGGTGGCTATGGTTCTTGTTGGATTATAGTTTATCCTCAATCCTCAAAATATGCATTAAGGTTTGGTAGCTATGGTTGTTGGCATATTATTCTCCATCCTCTTTGTATTTTGCATTGCAAACCAAAATGGTAAACTAAATTGTAATATATAAAAATTTAAAAAACCAACCCGTCCACTACTTTTATAGGGAAAAGGTCTAATTCGTCTTTTTCCTCGAGGGAACCTATGATGTTGATATAACAACATTTTCTTGTATGAAATGTCATCAAAACTCTTATTGAATTAAAGAACTGTAAATAGTTATTTAATAAGAGTTTATACTTAAATGTGTTAATCTTGATCTTAAAATTACTAAATCTTATTCCTAAAATTACTTTTAAAAAATTATATTCCAATTAGGTTAAAGAATTCATTGAGGATCAAAATTTGATTTTAATTTAGATTGGCATTTGGAGTGAGCAATATATTAATGCTCTTTTGTACTTATATGTGCTCAACTATATATGCATACATATTTATCTTAAAATACTATAAAGTATTATAAATCATATCGTGAATTATTGTAACTCATTTAAAGCATTGCATTCATCAATCAAACTTTGATTTGAGTTTACATTCACAACTTAAAATGCAAATTGCTTTCGTGGGGGGTTTTAATGGATGAAAAATGTGTTAGGTTAATGTTATATAACTCTTATAAATGTTGGCATCCCCAATAAAGCCATGATAACATACACGAAGTTAAATTTTAACAATAAAGCCATGATAACATACAAGAAGTTAAATTTTAAATGACATTATGTTTTATTTTAAATTAATTAGATATTATATATTTTTAAATGATAAAAGATAAGAAGTTGAATTTTAAATGGTATTCTGTTTTATTTTAAATTAATTAAATATTTATATATTTTTAAAATAATATTATTATTTATAATGGAGTAATTTTTGTTAATGTTTATTTAATATTATTAATTTATAAAAATTAAAAAACAAGTTTTTATTATTACATTAAAAATCATTTTTAAAATATTAAAAACATAAATAGTTTAACTATTTTATATATTAGATGTATATTTTATTAAAATTAATCAAATCACAATTAAAATATTTAAAATAAATTTAAAATAGAATTATGTTTTATTTTAAGTCAACAACATTTTTTTTTTTTTAAATAAAAAAGAGGGTAGTACCTTCTATATTAGATAATCACAAAACATAGACAAAATACATAGTCATGGCTAAAAACCACCAAAAATACTGCCGGTATCCGGAAACCAGTATAGCTAAGGGGCCAATAGCAGTTATAACAATAAAACATTTAGTTCAGAGCCCCTGTCCTGCCCGAAGGAAACCAGAACAGGGGCTAATGGTCCAAGAGTGTATAAAATAGCAAAGCAGAAAACAAAAGCCAAGAAGCAGTAAAACCTATTCACCCATTGCACCGTCACCTTCACTCACCTGCCAAGCGTACCTCGTTGGAATAACAAACTCCTACGCGCACAGGGGACACTTGTGCTGAGCTGGAGCTCCGAAAAACGCGCCGAGGAGGATGTCTAAATGCTGGCTCATGAGGAGCGTCCTGAGTTCCACATCCGCCAAATGGCTGCGTAGCTCAAAGACCAAGGCCAGGTGTTCGTCGCTGAGAAGAAAACCATGCAAACCGCCACCCGAGCCACTGCTGGGGGCAGTTCCCGAATCCATTTCCTCACCCGAATCAGCCGCTACCTTACTCTTCTCCTCGCGAATCTCATTGCCCATAGTCTTCTCTGCGTGAAGAGGTGGCAAGTCGCCCGTCCAGGGAACTTCTTCGATGATATAGCCTGGGACATAATCGTCACATATCAAAGCTCGAACAGAACTCTCCATGGCCTGGGGCGCCTCCATGCAGGGAAAGTCTCCAATGGTCGGGTCCTCTTCCACTATTCAAGTGGACAGTGTGACCTCGGGCTCGACATCCCTAACATTACACAATTTAGAAATCGAACCTTCCCTGCTGCCTCGAGCCTTTTGCTCAGCAATGATGTCGAGCAGCTTTCGCCGCTCTTCTCGCGCTTTTTTACGAAGAATTGAGGATGCCAAAGAGAGAGCACATTCCAGCTGCTTCTTCCTGTGACGTTGCGCCCTGTGGGCATCCCAAGCCGAGCCCCGACGGGACCTGGCACACTCTCGAACCATTGAAACAGAGAAAAAACCGCCAATACAGAGCCAGAACCACGCAAGACGGGAAGTCTTAAACAAGAGAAGCAGCAAGTGCAAGTCCCTAACAAACCGTCTCAGACAAGGAGCAGCAGCAAGAGCAAATTCATAACAGTCTGAGAACAAAGAGCCCTGGGAGGCCTCACCAAAGTGTATTGCATAAATGACGAACAGCCGAGCGAGTGCCATAACAAATGCTCTCTGTCCGGGCGCATAATCAAGCACATAACTAGGCTTCATTAGAATCTGTCCTTCCGGATCCATGATCTGTTTGAGCTCGCAGGAGAAATAAATGGCCGCGCGAGGGAGCTTCGACGTCGTATGAACTCTGCGATGGCCAGCCCCCAGCGTTAATGCTAATGCGTGGGTGGCTGCCATCCGCAGTTAAACCTGCACTTGAAGCGTCTATTAGTGCTTGTCCATGTGTCATTGACCCCGTGTGTCGTGTCACCCCATCCGGGGTGAATTATGTTTTATTTTAAGTCAACAACATTATACATTTTAAATATTTTTATTTTTTTAAATAGTATTAATATTAACAATGATATATATATTTTTCATATTCATTTAATATCATATCATGGAAAACATTATAAAGGAAATTGAAAAAAAAAAATTATTGATATAAAAAACATTTGATAAAGAATTAAAAAAAATAATAATTTAATTATTATATATAAGAAAGTAAATGTTTATATTAAAATAATAATTATATGATTACGATTATGATGATGATTAACGTTCACTAAGATCTAATTGGTCTATCAGAACTTAGGGTAAGTGATA